>CANYBF010440413.1:0-14619 GCA_948192965.1 Dalechampia spathulata
TTTAAAAAATAATATTTATTTTTCAATTAAAATTAAAAAAGTAATGCTTATCTTCATGTAAATTTTAAAAAATAATATTTATCTTTGAATTATTAAAATTAAAAGGGGGAGGGGTAGACTTATATTTTCACTTCCTACCCCTCTTCCCACTTTTAATATGTATATGATATGATATGATATATCATGATATATATTAATAAATAATATATTTAATACACATATATTTATCAAAATATACAATATATATTTATTTACTAATATATATCATCTAGTATATATTTAGTTCTACATATTTACCATTCAATGAAACTAAACAAATATACCATATATAATAAAAAAATACCAAAAAATATAATTAAACAATATTAAAAAATAAAAGGAATAACAGAAGAATAAAAAGATGAAAAAGACAAAGAAGAAGAAAATAATTGAAGAAAAAGAAAAATTCAATCAATGGAAATGATGACCAATAATAATGATCGATAGCAACAACTAGTGATGATCACTAGCGATAATTCCTAATCGTGATGATTGATGATTGATGATGGTGATGATCGATGATTGATGATGGTGATGATCAACAATTATATTGTGTAGTAGGGGTGATAATGATGACTACAAAATTTGATATTTATTTAATTGATTTAATTTAATTAATAATGTAATTGATATTTATTTTATTTATTGATTAGAATGAATATATATTTACTAAATTTAAATTTTATGATGTTTTATTAAATTAAAAAAATGAAATATAACATTTTTCGAATTCACCCATCCTTAATTTTAATTGCTACATATGCAATCACCAATTAAAATTTGATTTTAGTATGAATTATACAATTTAAAAATTAACTAATATTCACAACATACCGACAACATTTTAAAATCACTTGAATTTGAAATAATATATAATATGTTATTAAAATTTCAGATTTTTTAACACATAAAATATTTTTAAAATTCGATGTTAATTTAAATTATCAATAATTTGATGTTAAGTTTAATATGATGTAATAAAATTGAACTAATAAATTTATTATTACATTATAATATCTTATTATATAATATAATATAACATATTATATTGTATCACTTCAAATATAATTACTAAATTTTATTGAAATAAATAAATAATTATTTATTACTAAAATTATTATAATATAATTGTATTAAAAAATATAACTACAAATATATAAAAATTTACATATATTCAATTAATATATGTTTAATTATTTAAATATTAATAAATATAATATATGAAAATTTTTATAAATATCTAAATATTATAATTAAATATAATATAATAATTATTACATTATATTTTTGAATACATCATATATCAAAAATATCCTTATCTGGGTTCAATTCTACGCGTAAGCTTTCGTGTCTCATCGGCAAAGGTCCACGCGCACGTCCTGTCATGCCTTGTACTTAATTGAGGTCACGCTTGGGGGCTCAGCAAAGGTCCATTTGGATTTGATTGGTGAGTTATTTCTATTTGATTAATAAAATTAAATAAAATCGAAACCAATAGAATAGTTGTTCAGTTCGAATAAACCCTTCCCTGGTTACACTAACGTGGGCATGTAAAGGTGTAAGCTTAGCGTTAGCCCAAAAAACATTAAAATGGACCGGCTGTTCATTGGGTAAGTGGTCCAGATGTGGCTAATTGTCTCGGCTCAACCCCGAAGAGATTTCGAAATGATCATATTAACATGTGAATTAGCGAGAAGATTCCTTATTACTTTATCAATCCGTGCCCACGATAATGATGTGAGTATTAGGTGGGCAATTTGATGAATAATTGCATGCCCTTTTCATAGACAAGTATATTATGAATCCCATTTCACCTAATTATCAAATTTCTTTCTTATTCCAACTGTGTTGATCTTAAAATAATCCAAGGCCAAATGGGTTTCTTTTGTTTTGGTGGAAAGTGAAGATGAGAAAGTGATAGAATGCTATAACGATTAAGATGTGGTCCAAAACTTTATGAAATTGAAGGGAAGAAAAGCATAGTATAGTGTAAAATCATGTGATTTCTAACTAAACTATTATTCCCATCTTCTACTTTAACGATAAATATAAAAGCTTAGACATAATTATCATTATTCACTAAGAATTCAATAATTCATCTTTATCACAAATCAATCCTAATTTATTACATCATTATTCTATTCAATCACGCAATCAGATTAGAAAAAACCATTATTGTTCTTTATGGTTTTATAATTTATTAAAATTTATTTTCACAAATGAATTATAGCAAAATACTTGCATGGATGCCATTAAAGATTGCTTTGATTTCAATTTTATACTTTTTTCAATTGTATTTTCGAAATAAAATTTGATTTAGAATTTAAACAATATAATTTTATTGATAAAATAATAAATAGATTGAATTGGGTATAATTACTTTGAGGCTTTTAATTGACGAGAAAGACCGAACATACGCATGACCTACTGTTCTACTGTTCTTCTGTTATACTGTTCTACCAGTAATCAATGGTAATAGACAATAGTGTTTAACTTGACTCATCATTCTTTCACGAATGATGAAATCTATTTTAATTAAATTTATTTTAAAAATTATTAATAATAACGTAACAAATTTCTAATTAATTAAGTTTTATGATCATTATATAATAAAGAATTATGATTCATCTAAAATTTTCATTTATCAAATCCAATTAACATAATAAATTCTAATAATCAAATATAAACACGATCTTATCCTTATAACTCAATTACAATATAACATAAATTATCAGACATTATCACCCGACCTCTAAATGTACCCTCTAATTCTACCTTATGATTATAGCTGGTCAATTTTCTCTGACTTATTTTCGAGATCTTCATCAATTTTCATTAATTTATCTTCAACATCTTTACTAATAGACTCCTTTCAACTTATCTCTAAAAATATAAGTAAGCGTTTACTAAATTTACCATGATTACACAATAATCTAATTGTATAATCTCCATAGTCAACTTGAGGGAGTAGTACTTGAATTCCATGCATGAGAATTTTGATGCTATAGGACTAAAAGGGTGTACAATATGTCTAAAATTATTATATATTATTAGATTATTTTTTTAAATTTCATTTGACATTTTCTATAAATTATTAAATAATCAAGTGGCGTTTTCTAATGACGGATTTGTAGAGTTGGCAAGACTAAAATTAAGATTAATACATCAAAAATAACTGATTTCTACACACCAATGCAAAGAAGGATAGAGAGATAAAGAATTTGATTGCCGACATAAGATTTTCTCTTTTTTTAAGATAATGATATGATATGTTTGTAATTAATAGGGACATGGTCTCCACTTGATGTCGCAAATTAATGGATCCTTTTGCAATTAACATTTTTTTTAATTTTAAATAAAAAGCACTAATTTTTAAACAAATAACTCTAAAGTTGTAATCTTAGTCTAAAAGCATGATTATATTATATTTCTTTACATGAAAGTCATATAAATTGGATGAAATAATTTGAATTTTCAATGTATTTTTAAATTTGAATGATATGATCTAATAATTTAAACTTATATAATTCTATTTAATTTAATTTTAATTTAAACATGCAAAGATTATATCTCTGCATGATTTTAATCTGATTATGTTTGAAAAATAAAATAATTTATTACTATATAATTTTATTAAACCATCATTGGAAAATCCTTTAAAAACTATTTAATAAATAAGTTTTCAAAGCTTTTTTTTTTAAAAATTGAATAACAATTTATTGGAAAATGTTAATATTAAATGAACAATTATTTGTAAGCAAAAAAGCATTTTTTTATAAAAAAATATGTTATTTAGGATAATAATTTTATACGATATGAATATAAAACTCACCGGTGGATACGTTGGTGTGAGTTTTGGGAATATGGTGAACCGTCATGAAGCTTTGAGATGGTGTTGAAAGCCAAGAATGACCCTCGCAGGCTTACATTTGTGGACCTAAAATTGGAGTGACAATGAAATTTAATCTAGATTTGTTTGTTAATCTGAAGTCTTAAAGGTAGATTTAGATGCTCCCCATGAATGTTTAAGTGAAAATTCATATTTAATTAGAGGCAAATAATTAATTAATGCACGCCCATGAGAGGAAGCATCAAGGAATGCCATGTCACATGAGACAAGTGCATACATACTCTATAATATATATGCATATTATAATAACATAGATCTACCTGCAAGAAGTGAATTTGATCTAAACACTTCATTAAATATTGAGGTAAAGTAAAATCATTAAATATTAAATTCTTCTTTGTTAATTCATGCAATTCATCATGTGTAGCGAGTTAATTTTTTAAATTCATATAAGAATACAGTATTAGATAGGTAGTAAATTAAATAATATGTAGTATTTTTTTAGTCAAAAATATTACGTTATAAATTATAATATTTTATTATTTCAAAAGTTGAACGGATAATCATCATTATCGTTATCGATAAATATGAAATTAAACATGTAAACCGAATCAAAGATAACGGGATGGGATTGTGTTTTTTACTTTAATTGATCAAATTACCGGTGGATCCGGCGCAATTGAGAAGAGCCAATGGAAAGGAAAGGCATGGAAAGGGAAGGAAAGGAGAAAGAAGAAAGAAACTGAGAGGGTCAGAGAAAGGGGGGGAAATTGGGAATGGAGAAAAGAGGACAAAGTCGTGGGTTAAATCAAACAGACAAACCCATATTTCAAATGTGTCGGGCATGTGTGTATGTGAATGTGGTTTATATGTTAGAGTGAACGTTGTCAGTAATATACGTATAAACTGACAAAACTTGAGTGCATGCATTTTCATGCAACTGTCTCCGTTTTCGTACACGTGCATCTAACACTTTCTGACCTTTTACTGTTTGACTTCAAGTTTCCTAAGCTTCTTCAATTGCCTCTTAATCATGCGGATGTTCATCCTTCAATCACCCATTGTCTGATTTTTCCCTTTATACACTTGCATTATATATATATATATTATATAGGTGGTCTTTTTCATTCAACAAAATTAGAGAAATCCTCAGTAATCCTTGATTACATTACTAAGATATATATATATATATATTGTTTTTATGCAAAATTTTATTATTTCATATTAAATAATCATGATAAATGATTCATGAAATAATTATTATAAAAATACCATACATGTAATTAACTGCCAGCTATATAGTAAGGGCCTGTTAAAGGAATTATTCAACTAAGAATCTCATAAATTTGATAAAACTTATGAATAGCATGTCGACTTATAGAAGATGTATGAATTCGACAAGCACGACTTTACATCGTTCTGGTATTAAATCATTAATTTTATCATGTGTCAAGGATGGGCAACAAAGCATATAATACAATAAAGAATTTATGGTCTGACAGAACTCCCAGAAAATGGAAAAAAAAAATCTAATAAATATTCAATTTTTACCATAATAATAATGATAATAATAATAATAATAAAACGTTTGAAAGGCAAAAAGAAACCCATAAAAATGCAAACAATTGCGATAATAATGAAAAATAAGAAATCATTAAGGAGAAACAAGACATATGAGCTGTGTGGCCACGAAATATTACCTGTCTTAGGCACCAGAAAGATTCCATACATCCCTTATATGTACATAAGTGGTTTTCAATTCAAAAGGAAGTAAATAGGATTATTATAGTGTTAAATCAAATCAAATAATAACAATTAAGCTTTATTACTTAGTTTTTTTTTATTCAAAAAAAAAGAGAGAAAGGATCGGTGTTAAATAAGTGATTGCCAGCTATAACTTGATTATCAACCCATCAACCATCCTCTAAGCATATTTTCTTTACATTATCTCCGATGTTTTAGATGTTATTAAATACGAGAAGGGTGAATGTTCAACCGAGAATTCGCATGGTAAAAGTTCATAAATGGTGGATTATTTAATTACAGGGATCATATGGGCCTAAACTGAATGTAAAACAGTGTAAATAAATATTTAAATTAAGCTGGGAAACATAATAAGATGTATGTAAGGGGGGTTTTGTTTATTGTATAAAGAAGAGAGAGTGGAGTTAGAACTGGAGTTCCACATAAGTTGGCAAATAAAGGTACAAATAGAAAGCTCCAACTCTAACGACACAAATTAACCAGTCCGACAAGGAGACCTCAGCCCCGGCAAAAACGGAGTGCACTGTCCACATTCATACCCGTTCTCCTTTGTGGGTCCTTCCCCACATGCTTCCATGTGATTCCTAATCATCTCCTTAATCCTTCTTCTTTCTTCTCTTATTTTCCCTAATCCCTTCATTTACTCCTCTAATTTTCTTTTCTTATTGTTATTAATTACAGCGAGATCTGTATTCATCTATCATCATGTCCGTTTCCTTTTAACATACGATTTTTTAAAATGTGGTTTTGAAAAATAATTATTGGCTTATAATAATAAAATACAAAATTTCTTTTGTTGGGTTATTAACATTCTTTATTGAGAGTCTCTATCAAGAATTTTAACAAATTTATTAATTAATTATGCTTGAATAATATTCTAAATATAAATGTACACTAATAAAGAATTTCACTTAATGTTTCCATCTATTAATTATTTAGGATAGAAGATCGTAATTTCATAAAAATCAATAAATTCAAAAAATTTATTCATGATTTTAATTACAAATTGCAACTCATTGGTATAAAGTTGAAATCATTAATAGTCATTATTCAATATTTGTCATGTAAGTCATTTAGATCGAATGAAAAGAATAATTATATTTTCCTTTTCTATTATTTACTGATATTCTCTGTAATTTTACATTCCATTATTAGAAGTTGATATTGGGAATCTGATATAGCTTTCCCATCCATGGCTACTCTTATTTGGAAGTCTCTTACCAGAAAGATTCTCAACTGATCGGACATCAGAAATCCAAGAGCCATTTTAGTTGGATTATGATCCACCACTCCTAACTCATTGAATTCAAATTTTTTCAAGAATTTTATATGATACTTGAAGTTAAACCTGTATTTGCATTGATGATGAGAATATTCTTGAAATATTCTTTAATATTAAATGAAATAATTATCCAAATTAAATATCATTTAATTTAAAATTGAAGTTTCGGTAAATTAGGAAGAAGACTTCTACAAGGAACTTCATGGATGAAGTTAGTTAAGTGGAAGATCAGTATATTCCGTTAGGTTTTAAAAAATAATATAAATGAAAAATACATATAATTATACTTTCATGTTCTTTATATGGCAGTTATAGAACAGTGAATACAAAATGTAAGTAATATTATATATATATATATATATATGCCCGTTTTAAGTCGGGATGTTGTGCTCTAACCCGCAGGATGAATCCAGAGAGCGCAGGAAGAAAGGAATCAGTGGTGGCCACTCGCGGAACAAATCGCGTAAGAAGAAGACTTTTCTTCCAATGCATGGGGACAGATCTGAAGTGAGGCCCACATGTGTGCCTCAAGTAAGGTAACCGCCACCGTCAGATCCGGAAAGTTGCATCACAGCCGCACAGATTTTCATGGAAAGACGAACAAATATTTTACTAATCAGCGTAGGAAGAGATATAAAACATTCACTGGCTGCTAGGGTTAATGGGGATCAAACGTAGTCAGCTTTTTCTAATATTTGTTAGGAAAGAATGAAAAATAAAATAATAAAATAAGTAATAATATTTTAATTCTAGAAGTTTCATAAATAGGAGCCCTATAAATGTTAGTTTGAATAACAACAACAATATATATTTTAGGATATGGACCATTAAATAAGATAATTCCCATTCATAAATAAAAATAAAAAATAAAAAATAAAAAAGGTGTATAAAAAGGGTTGAGATTACGATACAAGGAAGAACAAAAAATGAAAAGGATTTAAGAGGAAAGGGAA
Source organism: Dalechampia spathulata (assembly GCA_948192965.1). NCBI lineage: Eukaryota > Viridiplantae > Streptophyta > Magnoliopsida > Malpighiales > Euphorbiaceae > Dalechampia > Dalechampia spathulata. The sequence goes on from CANYBF010440413.1 coordinate 7,889, forward strand.
AGTAAAAAAGTAGGGTGGGGTTTGAGTTATCTTTTAGATATTCTTCTTGGGATTGATGGTAAAAATTAAAAAAAAAAGAAAAAAGAAAAATTAAAAATAAAACCATAATTTTTCTGCTATAAATACTACTCTCCCGCACCCCCACTCCTTCGTATCACCCTAAACCTAAGCGCTACAATTCCCATCTCTCCTTGCCTCTCCCTTATCTTGCCTTTTCTTTTTGCGAAATCAAATCCCAGATGCAGAGCTTGTGTTTTCCGCTGATGGGCTGTATCTTCATATCCATAAGCATGCATGGGATACAAAGTTATGTTTAGATATGGCTCTCTTTGTGTTCTTCCACAGCTTTCTTGAACTGCATCTAATTACAAAAATTACTATGTTCTTTGCTTGCATGCCACTGTACGGCTAGCTCCTTTTCTTTGTTTTTTGTTTTTTTCTTTGCGGTTCAATAAAGCTGTGGGAAGATACAAACAGGGTCAAGAAATCAGTACCAGATTCTTGGATTGATTCCTTTGTCCACTGTCGACCTTTGGGTATATATATACAAGAACTTTGATCTAATCCATTTTCAGTTTCTGTTATGTTTCTTTCTTGCTAATTTGTTTGATCCGGATCTGGTCGTTTATAGGTTTGTTGAATATATCTTTGCTTACTTTTTAGGTTTCTTGAATTGTTTCATTTCTCTAGGGTTCTTGATTCTTCTTTCTTGCTCAAGATGCTGGTCGCTAACGGATATGCATATTCTTCGCATCCATTTTCACTTCATTTCTCCCTTAATTTCCCATTCATACGCAAGCACATTTATTTCCGTTCATTGGTTTTGCTTCAGAAGCCAAGGTTTTGCCAAATCATTGTTGACTGCGAATTTCAATTATGCTACCCACATTCGTTGCCAAATTAATTAATTCGCTGGAGTAACTATTTCAATACAAGACTAGAGATAGTTATGGCGTTTAAAAAGCTGCCCTTGTTTTTCTTCTGCGTTTACAAAGGGGTACCGTATGTACAAAAACAAAATAGGATTCTCTTATAGATGGTGCATAGCTTTTAATTTTAGTTTAGTTTTCTTGTGTCACTTATCAATCATCCTTTGTTGTTTTCTTAGATTTCTTTTTTGGTTGTATCGACAAGCTTTTATGGCTACCCATGTGGAGGTTTCATTTCATTGCTCGCAAATAATACCTTTTTTCCTTTTTTTTTTCTTTTTTTTTTCTTTTGCGACTGGTTGGAGTTGGAAAATAACAGCTATTTGAAGATTTATGTCGGTACAGTAACTGTTAATTCAGTCCTTTTCTTTACATTCCCTTGCACGAACTAAGCAGGATACGATCTGATGTTCTTTATGCGTGTTTTAATTCATAAGCTTAGTTGCTCTTTAATTATCTGTTAATCCTTAAGCAGTTTGGATTTATTCTGCTTGTACCCTTCTTACAAGGGCAGAAGGAATCATAATTCAAACGCTAAATGGTTAGGTAAAGATTTAATGGCAAGGGAACCAAAATATATACATCAAACTAAATGAAATTTAAGTTAAACTTTGTCTCTTTCCCCATCTTTCTCTATAATGCAAGCTGTAAATAGATCAACTTAAACAAAACAAATGCCTGATAAGAACTTTATAGGAAAGAATTAGGGTTCATTGTCCATTTCCTTTAGAAACAAAGATGAAAACAACAAAAGTGGCTAAAAGGGTTTTATCCATCACTTGAAAAAAAAAAGGAACATATTGTCTTGTCTTGTTAGGGCACACATGCTTTGAAAATCATATCAAGGTTTTCTTGGCTTCTGTTTGTATATGCTAGAAACAGTACAGTTTTCTTTCTTTATCTGCAATATGAGTGGATTTCACCGAAGGATGATACAATTAGGTGGACCGACAATTTATACATATGTGCGTCTTGTTTTTACATGATCTCTGAAGAAATAACTCAGTGTACTGTTTAGTAATGAACTTTACGGCTTTTTTTTTTCATGAACTTAGCTGGATCTTAGGGATACTCACGAGATCATGAATACATTCAATAAATAGACAACCTCTTTTTGATCTTTTGCATGATTTTATTGTATTGATCATATAGTTGAATCTATGACACATCTTTATGTTGCCAACTAACTTATTGCATTTTCGACTCGTGAATAAACTGATATTTTGTTTTACAGGAACTCTTTTAACTTCTGTATACTCGAATATCAACAATCTTACTTGCTTTGGACAGTTAGTGATGATCTTCAATACCCACTAATTTTGTAGGCTTAAAATTGAAGTAATGGGATTAAAAAGGTGTTTAAACTAATGGGTTTGGTGATTTCTTGCCATTCATTGATCCAAGCAAAAAAGAAAGGCATGATCTGTTTGTCTAATTTAATATGCATTGGTTTCCCTCGAAGAATGAAGTTATAGGATTGGAAAAGTTTAGATTTTCTTGTGCTTTGTGAGGGCGAAAACAGAGATCTGTAAAACAAAAAAGTGAAAATCATCATGTAGAAGAAAATAATTGAATAAGGTTTATGCATTTATAAGTGGACACTCATTAAACAAGCATTCTTTTTGTGAATGGTGTGAATTGAATCATATTTTATACATTTTCTTATATTGTTTCCTTTATAATATATACGCTTTATTCCTCTATGGTTGTGTTAGGGCTGTAACTTTTGTCTTATTGATTAAACTATCTAATGTGATCTGATCTGAGAATTATTTTGATTATCTTTTAGTCTATCAGCTTTATCATCTCTTTAGCTTTCAGCCAAGAAAGGGAGCTAATTTTATGATTTCTTTGATAAACACTAACTCGTGTATTCAAAAAAAAAAAAAAACTCACAGCCACTTGATGATGATTATTGAAATACTTGATCCGACGCACCTACTTTCTTTTCTTCTCCTTCTAAATTCTTCTGCTTCATAGTTTTTAATTCTCTTGCCGTGACCATGCAAAACAGCCTAGTTCTTAATATAATATTATGACATGATTGATGCCTGAATTATTCCTTTGTAGTACTAATTTATATATGAATATGCAGTTTGGTTGATAGGATTCTGATGCTCACCGGATAGCATCAGATTGGTCAAATTAGGTGCAATCTCGATTTCAAGCTACAACTGCTGAATATTTGATTTAAAACAAGCTTATATTAGCAACAAGATTGCCATTCTTTTCCCTTGTACCACTTAACTATGATGATTTGAGGTGGATGAGACAGTTGATACGTTTTGCTTATGTGCTTGATAATTCTTGAACAGATTCAACGGCAAATTTCTATATTCCTTGTAAGCTCAACGAAGTTGCTATTTATGGTTCGTTTGTGCACTATCACGTCCATGATAAGAACAGGTCCTTTGGGCACTTGATATATAAGATATATACCCACTTATTGGTTTTAAATCATAATAATGGCAGAATAGAAAGCTCAGAAACACATCAGTTTCCTTTCTTTTATCTAAAAAGCGACTTCACTCTTGTGTTTCCCCACCACATGGGAGCAAGCGGCAATATTATTGGCTTTCTCTGCCATATTTGCTTGTTATAATTCGAATGGAGCACATTTACGTATGAAAATCTGTACAGATGTAAAATCCACATTTTCAAGTGTAAACTTGGTGAAAGAAAATGATCAAGGGTTCCTCATCGGCCTACGCTGTTGTTGGTTGCTGTCACTTGATCTTTCCGTACCTTTTCAAATCCTTTTCACTTCTAAGATGTTCCAATATATTCATGTCAATGCCGGAAAATGAACGATATGATATTACAGGAAACCGACGATCTCTTGCCATTCGGATTTTCCCATATATCATCTCCGGTTCTAACATAATTTCTCCATCAGAAACACATCTTAGCATTCTTTGTTTTTGTAGAATTTGGTGATTTAAGTTCGAATGTTGAAGAATTCATATAAGAAATACACATTTCAAATACATTCTTAGGGTTCAAATTAGATATCTTGTTAAAAGATGCAAAACTCTTATCGCTCTTACCAGCATGCAGCTAGTCTACGATTCTTTAGTATGACATCAATATATGCACAAATAAGCATCGGACTGCTGATGTTAACTTACAAAGATCCTGAAGCAAATGCCGATCAGTTTCTTCCAACAATTGAAGCGTAAGTGTGTTTGTGTCTCTGCGTGTATGTTTTCTTTCTCTGGAGATGAATCTTCATTCCCTTTCTTGTTCTTTGAAATACAAATTATGTTTACTAACAGTTTACTAATGAAGATCCTCTTCACCAACCGCCACCTTTACTATGTGCTCCACAAATAACATTTACCATGAAGCACATTCAATAATGCGGTACTTGTTCCTTCAATGAGCAGAAATCAAAATGTTTAATACCCTTAAATGTATTCAGTGTATATTGTACTCAGACTAATACTGACGTTACCCTACAATTTTGAATGCTGAGATTGTGGTGTCATCTACTGACTTAACTGAGTTGGTAATGGATTTATATATATATACACACACACAGTCACATCATCAAGACATTTGTTTCAATGAATTTTGAGTGTATATATATACATAAGATTCTGATACAAATGAAATTGGTCCAAGTAAGAAATGAATAAGGATACTTACCAAAGATAAACTGCAAATTTGACTGCTGAAACGTATAAACTCTTCCACCATTCCACGTAATTGGTTGCCTTGTATGAATTTCCAAAAGATCTAATTTCACTAAATATGTGTTCATTGCAGTTTCAGGTCCTTAGAGTAGAAACATGAAGGTTCTCTAAATTAATCAAAAGGAAGAGGAGGGGAAAAGAAATGGTAAAATGGGAAAAATTAGGTCAAGTAGGGAGAATGATGAGTGAGGAAAGACAGGGGGGGTGGTGGTGTTCCTTGAATGGCGCATGGCAGCTCAATGAACCTGCATGCCAATCCCACTATAGAAATTACTTGGACGATTTTTCAAGAACTGGGTCACCATTTTCAGAGATTCTTTTCTTGTTTTTGGAAACAAAAGCTTGCTTCAACTTTTACCCTCGAAAGCAAGAACAATATATAGCCAAATTTCAAACATATAAACAACCAATTTCTAAATTATAAATAAAATTACGAGAAAGAAAAATCTTACTATACAGAAAACAGCAAAAGGCTTCTAGTACGTACTTGAACACCATTGTTGCATCACAGAAGTGACTTCATTGGATACTAATCAAGCAGGGAAATCCTGAATGTGAGAGAACTATTAAAGGCACCCAACATTAGCAAAATTATACAATGATCACTGCCTTTTAACCAGTATCTCTATATATAATTATTCTGTACAGATTTGCCATGCTTCTCTGTCTGACCTATTATAAACTATGGTTTTCCTTTTATTTTTGTTGGGGACCTACCAATCACCCTTTCCTTTCCTTCCATTTCCTTGGCTAACTATTAGTCCTTGAGCTTTCATTTCATTAAGGAAAAGATTCCCTTAACAAAGCTACATTATTTCTTTCTAATGCCACCTTTTTTCCCTTTCTCTCTTGCCTTTGCTTTAATGATCATGATCCATTATAGACCTTCTTTTCATTAATACAAGAGCATTAATTTTTTTTTTTTACAAAAAAAAAATAATAGGTAAGAGTTAGAGTGGTTGAAACAGCTAAGAAAGTGAGTATGGTTGTAAGGCAACTGCCTATTTGATTATGGTTTCTTTTGATTGTCATTTCCAAATGTCATGTATATTTGTAGTAGTTAGCAATATAAATGGCTTAAATTGGTCATACCCGTTAGAAGATTTAACCTTATAATGATAATCTATGAAAATTGGAACCAAGTCTGTATGCATATATATATACATATAGTTCTCTACTCATGAATAATGATCATGAATCCTGAAAAAGCTCATGAAATTAGTGATGGAAATGACATATTTCTAAAAAGAAATGATAGTAACTCAGCTATTTTGAAGTATAGCAGAAAAAATTTACCAGATAGAATCAGGTCTCGAAAGAAATGTCTCAGAGAATCATAGCATTGAAGCACAGTTATGATTTCATATAACGTCAAATTTTACCATGATTATACACATAAATGGTAGAAAACAAGAAATTCAAATACGATCTGTACTGAATATATTTAGACCCATGAATTTGATTTTTGAAAAAAAGAGAAATTGGTAATGCAATGCAGGGTACAAGTTTGCAGAAAGATTAAAAGGAAAGGAGAAACAATGACATTTCTGAAGAAAAGGAGTAAATAAAGAAGAATAATTGTTCTGGTTGGACTGTTCAGATCATCCGCTGGACAGCTAGGAAATGTCAATCATGAATAATGTAAAAAGACTTATTATACATCCTCAACTACTACTGTTAAGATCCAATTAAAAAAGGGACCCTGATACACACACACACAATATATATATATTACAGAGAATCATATAGAAAGTAAGAGATCTGGAAAGAAACGGAGAAAAAACAAGTTGATGTAAGGATAGAAAGAGAGTGGTTAAAAAAAGGATGTAAGAAAGTGACAAAGTTTAACCTTTTTTTTCTTCACGGAAATGTAGGAGATCATGTTAGAAGCTTAAACCAAAAGTCCCAACAGGAAGAACTTTCATCATTGACCATAAAAAGGAAAGCTATAGGGACTCTTCTCTCTCTCTCTCTCTCTCTCTCCACACCCCCCGCCGGGCGGCCCGCGCCGCGCCCCGCGGCCCCCCGCCGCGCCACGCCAACGCAAAAAACCAAAAAAATAAGAACAAGAAAATAAAAGAAAAAAAAAAAAAATAATAAAAAAAAA
>CANYBF010440436.1:0-11756 GCA_948192965.1 Dalechampia spathulata
ATTTAGCATTAAATCCCACGTGTATCCCCCATTCTCCTCGATCCCTTTCACCGGCCTTTCGATATTTTTATTCGTGGATGGTTTATATTTGCTTAAATATACCATGTCATTCATGTCATATGCCATGTCACATGACACAATCACACACATATATGTATGCCATGCATATACCATGCCATAACATACTGTATTTCGTATGATCATACGTATCAATATGCAATCCAATACGCCAATACGCAATACAAATACGCAACTCACACACTCAACCAATATGCCTTGCCATGCATATATATATATGCCATTTCACATGTCATATATGCCATGTCACATCGTATGCCATAACGCATGTCATACCGTATGCCATCATATATACTATGTTGAATATGCATTCACATACGTATCGCTATGCCATGACATACATATGCCATGCCATTCATTTCACATGTCATGCACATGATATGTCATACATCACTTCCCATGTCATGCATATGATATGTCATTCGCTCCACATGCCATGCATATACCATGTTTCACATCACCTCATATATCATACATATGATATGCTATTCATATCACATGTCATGCATATGCCATGTCATTTACCCCGCATGTCATGCATATGCCATGCCACTCACTTCATATGCCACACATACATCATACATCCAAATACGCCAAAACGATCCAAATGCGCTAATGTATTACGCTATACGTACTGTTTATCATGTTATATGCTTAGCTATCTTGCCATGTCATGCACATGATATGTCATTCACGTTCACATGTCATGCATATGCCATGTTATTTTATCACTACTTCACATGCCATGCCACTCAAATGTCATATAGCTTTATATGTCATTTTACATGTAACCTTGCAATGCCAAATCACATGTCGCGCTATGTGCTTACATTTACGCTCGTATGCTTGCCTGCTTAGGACAATTAATCCAAACTATAATGGCAAAATCAATTTTGGAAACTCATAGAATAGATCTCCACCACCCGAACCCAATCTCTGAAGGGCTTAACTAGCACTCATGCTATGGGTCGGTTGGACCAATCCGGAACCATCCGGTGGTGACTCCCTTGCAACTCTTTCGAGTCTGTATCATTCCCTAAGGGAACCCCTTAGGAAGACTGCACTTTCGCTCCAAGTGCGGTCCCCGGTCCGTGACTTTCGCAAGCCTCGCTCTGGGCTCCGGCAGAAACCGGGCGCTCACAGTGATATATTGTTATATCTGGAAATGTTATTGATTTATAATTGTGTCATCATCATATAAATGTATACATGATAAAGTAATGCATTATATATCATTAGCATTACTTTATGGAATATATATATATATATAGAAATGATGAATTCACAGAAAAATGATGAATTCACAAAGAAATAATGAAATGATAAAGAATAGAGGAATAAAATAAATATTTGCATTCATTATCATATAGCATATCATTGCTACAATAAAAGAGGAATGCAATTCATATTTACATTAATTGATATAGAGCATATCATTGCTATTCTATTAATGTATAGAGTGATAATGTGGTTGATCCATGAAATTTACATATGATATAAAGAGTTATTCATAAAGAATTATAATAATGATATCTCATTATTAATTGTATAATTTATTGGTTGCAATATTTATTATGATATATTATTATGATTATTTGCTATTTATTTATTTATATTTATTATAGAAATGAAATAGAATTTTATTCATAGTACAATCATTATTAGACATTATTGAGTTTTATACTCAAAGTTTATCATTTGATGAATACAGGTTAGAGTAGTTCAGAGGGATGTCCAGATCAATGAAGCACTAATGCAGTCAAAATACTCTAAGTTTTATATGACTCTTGAAAATACATTTTGACAGTATAACGTATTCCTAGTGAATATTTTATTATGCTACTATCATTATATAGTTTATAGGTTATAAAATATTTTACGCTAATGTGTAGAGATGCTAAAATTACCTAATGTGTAGCTTATTTATATTATATAAATGATATATATAGCAATTGTTCAAAGACATGTCATAATTTATATATGAACATTTTTATGAACATGTGATAGTATAAAGCCATAGATAATAAAGTTAATAATTATAAATACATACTGGACATATTCCTTCGAAAAAATTTCATAGATCCTTTATAGAGTGATTAATGGATTCTTAATTGTAAGATATTTGTTAATCATTCTACGAGAACATGTTTACTGGTCAAGTGTGACAAACAATTATTCTAAGTGAAAGAGAAAAGAAGAATAAGTTTATGACTAAATTTCTCAATGAGAAACTAACATATAAAGAAATGGAATCATTGGACAACATTTTATAAATGCAATAATCTGTAAAAAAAAGATAGACTAAAAAATGCCTAGAAGAGAGAATTAAGAAGATGGAGGAAAAGATTGATCAACTTCTTAACGAGATAAAGTTGGTTAAAGTTACTTCATAGCTTACAAATGAATGATAGGAAAAGGATGATGAGTAAACTACATTTTTCTCTTATGATAGATAAACAAAACATAAAGAACATTTAGGAAATGAAGAGAAAAATGATGATAAAAATATTGAAGAAAAGGAAGATAGAAATAATGATATTAATGATGAGGAAGATGAGAGAACTAAAGATAATATGGGAGTAGTGAGAAAGCAAAAATAGAAGATAATGGGTCAGATGATGAAGATGAATACACTAAAGTAGATAGTTTAATTGCTAAAGAAATGAAGAAAAATGATAGTGAGGAGTGCAAAAATGAAGATAAAAGTAAGCAAAGTAAAAACAAGGAAGGAAATAATGAAGGTAATTAGGAAACTAAAAGTGAACTAGAAGTTAACAGGGTGACAAAAGAAAGACTTAGAAAGGGAAAAAGGAAGATAACATAGATAAAGATAATAAAGCATAAAAAGAAAATGAAAGACTTTCGTAATATCAAAAGTAGATTGACTCTATATATGATAACAACACTATAATCAATAATGAAGACATTAATGTTAATTTGTAAAAATTTGTAAGGAATATAGGGCATACATTACAAAATGAAGGCAAATAAAGGAGGCATGTATTTACATAGTAATAATAGAAGAATACTATAAGAATGAGGTTAATACATTTTAAATTTAAATCAAACAAATGATAAGAAATATTCATACTTGATAAAAAAAATTTTGCTTGGTAAAATCAACAAATATTTGTTAAGGAAGGGGGTGAAAATAATGAATATAAAAGGATAATACAATCTAAGTTATGTATTTTTCTTATAAGTACTTGTATGGTCGTACTACTTGACCAAATAGTCGTATGTGACTTATACACATAATTTCCTAGCTTGTCTTGAAAACAATCATAACAGTTCTTAATGCATTAAATGCATAGTATAATAGATCTCATTAAGAGATAAGGGTATTTAATGCTTAGAACTACTTCTATCAAGTAAGTAACTTGATTTCTCTCTACATTGAATATCCTTTTCTCTCTTGCTGTGTTTTATAATTGAATCTTATTTTAGGTTGGTGAAAGTAATCAATTAAGCTCATTGTTATATTTTGTAAGTATTAATTATAAGTTGACTTTGATTGTAAAGGTTTGAGTGCAAGCCTTGAAAATATTAGGATTTTGATTCTTGTGTAAAGAATCAATTTGTGTATTCATGAAAGAATAATGGAAACCTAAGTTGTTTACTTAGATAAGTGGATGTATGCAAGATTATGTCAAACTACTATAGCTTTGTTTTGCTATTTCTAGAATTTCAATTAGTATTATAACTTATGCTCTTCATTTTAGCAAGAAATCACATTCTTAAAGCTAAAGATCATGGTAACACAAACCATAGAAAGTCAATCCTATGTAAAACCCCTTTCTATGATAGAACCAACTATCCTTATTGGAAGCATAAAATGGAAGCTTTTCTTAAAAGTGATGGTGTAGTCTTATGGGATATGATTAATGTGGATTATGCTCCCCCAACTATCATTATGGACAGAATTATCATTGTAAAGGCTAAAAGCACATGGACATGAAAAGAGTTAAAATCTAGTATGAGAAATAAGAAAATTATGAACATGCTTTATTGGTCTATAAGTAGATATGAATATGGGAGAGTATCTCATTATCTAGTTGCTAAGCTAATTTAGGACACACTTGAAATGCATCATAAAGGAATAAGTGAAGTAAGATCAAAGAAAGTACAACTCTTAACTCATCAATATAAGTTATTCACCATGAAGTCCAATGAAAGCATATCAGAGATGTACAATAGACTTATTTTCAACACTAATGGTCTCATGAAACATGGAAAAGTCTATTCAATGGAGGACATCAATAATAAGATATTGAAGGCTTTACCAAAGAAAGATTAGGAAGCAAGACTGACATCTATTGAAGAAGTAAACAATTTATCTATTTTATGCATTGATGTTCTATTAGAAGAGCTTCTTACCCATGAGATCATACTCAAGCAAGGGGTAGAAGAAGACAAGAGAAGATGAATTACCTTGAAAGCTACCAAAGAGAATAAAGAGCATGATTCTTCTAATAAAGAAGATATAAATGATAAGATTCATTTACTTATTAAGAAAGTGAAGAATCTTATCATGAAGAAAAGGAGATTTAAAAGAGAGTCTAAGAAGCCTCTTGAAGGAAGGAGAGATCATGCAAGAAGGACATTTGTAAGAAAAATCAAATCATATATTTTAAGTACAACAAGCTCAGTCATATGAGAACTAAAAATCCAAGACTCAAGAAGTCATCTAGACCATTCATGAAGAAGGCTTTCAAATTCAAAGCAACTTGGGATAATAATAGTGATTCATAAAGAAGAAGCTACCAATATTTACTTTATGGCCTTAAAAGATGATCTTGATAATGATGAGGTAAGCACTTATTCTCCAGCTTATTATAATGATGAACTTGATGGTGAGGAAGATGCTTTAGAAATTTTTCTTGATAACTTTGAGTAATTAACTATTAAGAATAAGATTTTTGAAAACAAATATGCTAGCATTTAAAAAAAAAACAAAAATTTACAAAATCTTGTAAATGAACTTACTTCCTTAAAAAATAAATTTATAAATGTAAGTAATGAAATATTATCTTTATAAAAACAAAATGAGATTTTAAAAGATGAAAAACATATTTGAAAAGTCAAAAAGTTGATTTATTGAAAGAAAGATACTTATTAAAAGAAAAACTTTCTAAGTTTAAAGTTGGTGGTGGTAAAATTGATACTATTCTTAGAAGCAAAAAGTTAAGGGTAACAGAGAGGGTATTATGTTTAACCAAAGCTCGTCTTCATCATCTAAAGACCTCTTTTTCTCAAAGCATCTTCATCATCTTTTAAAGATAATGAAAGAAAATAGGAGAATAAAGGAGTTCAAACTAAATATTTTACTAGATATAAAAGTGTACATAAAAAGTCACATAAGTGTAATTGCTTATGTAAAAGAAGTTTATTCTATAAGCCTTAAAATAAAAGAAAACATGGTAATAATAAGTATATCTCTAGATTCAAATTAACTTATCATTATTGTGGGAAGCAAAAATATACAAATAATAAATGCTTTATTAGATTAAGACATTGGGGTTACATCCTAAATGACACTTTTATTACTAACCGTAAGGTCTAAATATATTTTGGTACCTCAAAGTCAATTGATTATGTTTCCTTGATAGGTGTGCTTGAAATTCAAAGTGAGCTCCAATAATTAGTATCTTTATAGTGGATATGTAAGGCACATGACCGATAATGTAAGTTTATTTGCTTAATTGGAGAAAAAGGATGATGAAAATGTTATATTTAATGAAAATGCCAAAGGTAAGGCGATAGGTATTGGTAAGATAGGTAAAGATACTTTTTTATCCATTAATAAAGTTCTTTTAGTGAGGGTTTAAATCATAATTTGCTAAGTATTAATCAACTTTGTGATAACGGTTTTAAAGTGATTTTTGATCCTAAAGGTTACTTTATATATAGACTTTATGATAATTTGTTTATTATTCAAGGTGATAGAATTGAAAATGTTTATGTAATTGACTTAGATGCCTTTTCTAAAAAATATGTCAAGTGTTTTTTTTTATTAGTGAAGATTCTTAGTTATAGCATAAAAGACTTGGCCATACAAGCTTGGGCACTATTAGAGATATTAGTAAAAATGAGCTTATGGTGGGGTTGCCTAAGATAAAGTTTCATAAAGATAAAGTTCATAGGGCTTATCAAATGGGTTAGCAAGTTAAATCCTCCTTCAAACCCAAAAATAAGGTAACTACAATAAAACCTCTTTAATTTCTTTATATGGACTTATTTGGACCTATAAGAATTGATAGTTTATGAGGCATGCATTATACCCTTGTTATTGTTGATAACTACTCTAGATTCACTTAGGTAGCATTCCTAGTTCATAAAGATTATGCTTTTAAAGCTTTTCAAATATTAATTAAAAGAATGCAAAATAAAAAGGATTATTATATCTCTTCCATTAAAAGTGATGATGGAAGAGAATTTTAAATGAAAACTTTAAAATGCTTTGTAGTAATCTTGGAATTATTCATAACTTTTCATATCCTTAAACTCCACAACAAAATAGGGTCGTGGAAAACAAAAATTGAACTTTTTATGACATGGCTATAACTATGCCTAATGAGTATCAATTATCATCTTACCTTTAGGTGGAAGCTATTAATACAATGTGTTATATCTCAAATAAAGTTTACTTAAAAACAATTTTGAACAAAACTTCTTATGAGCTATGGAATGGTAGAAAACCAAGAATTTAATATCTTAGAGTGTTTAGATGCAAATGCTTCATATTAAATATCAAGGATATTCTTGGTAAATTTGATTCAAAATCAATGAAGGAATCCTTCTTGGTTATGCCATTATTAGCAAATCTTATAGAGTTTTTAACAAAAGGTCATTGGTTATTAAAGAGTCAATACGTGTTATGTTTAATAAGACTAATCCACTTAGTCTAAGAGAGGATGCTTATTATGATGATGTAAATATCTTCTTAAGGAATGAAGAAGAGAGTCAAAATCAATCACAAGCAATTATACTCAAAGAAGTCAAAAGAGGGAGAAAATTATGATCTTTCATCTTACCTTGCTACATCAAATGTCATTCAGAATCTTTCAAAAAATTGACATTTTGCAAAAAAGACATCAAAAAGAGCAAATTATAAGTAATGCATTAAAAGGATGAATGCAAGGTGAATTTGAAATAAGTATGATAGGAGAACTAAAGTACTTCATTGGACTTCAAATCAAACAATGTACAGATGAGATCTTCATTAATCAACATAATTATACAAATGAAATGCTAAATAAGTTTAGGATGAATAAAGCCAAATCAACAAGACTCTTATGAGTATCATAATAAAATTATCACTTAATAAAAATGATAAACTGATGGATTAAAAGAAGTATAAAGTTATAATAGGCAATCTCTTATATCCTATTGCGTATGAACCTGATATTATGTTTATTGTATGTATGTATGCTCATTTTCAATTTTCACTTGAGGAATCTCACTTGATGACTGTAAAACATATTTTTAAATGTTTGATTAATACCTTACATTTTGGATTATAGTATCCTAAGGATACATATTTTGACTTAATTGTTTACTCAAATGCTAATTTTGCCAGTATTGTGCTTGATAGAAAGAGTACATCTGGTACTTATCACTTTCTATGTAGTTGCTTGATTTCTTGATTTATCAAGAAATAAAATCTATTGTATTATCCACTAGTGAAGTTGAATATATGTCTACAGGTTATTGTTGTGCTCAAATACTTTAGATTCAATAATAACTATAAGGTATAGCTTGTATGCTATTTACACACCAAATAAATATGATAATATTAATGCCATTAATTTATCTAAGAACCCCATTCAATACTCTAGGAGTAAGCATATAGATATTAGGCATCATTTTTAGCATGATAATGTGCGAATAGGTAGTGTTATATTAGAATTTATTGATACAATACATTAACTTATCAATATTTTTACCAAACCCTTTTATGTAGAACATCTTAATGTTATTAAACATAAGCTTATCATAATTGATGGTCCCTCTCTGTCTTAATTGATCTAAAAAAATTTTTAAAATACCTTCTTTTAAATTTTTAAAATTCATTTAAATTATGTTTTATTATGAATTATCCTAAAATGTAGGTCATACGAGTGTACGTGTATTTAGTATAATTATATGCATATTTCTTCTTCAAACGTCAATTCTAGAAAGTAGGTGGTTATACGGATATGCATCTTCTTTGGTACAATTGTACATTTTATGTGTCTCATATGCAGTTCTTTCTTAGTAGTATATCATATGGGCATATGCTTTTACTTATATGCAATATGTAGTCTTTTTAAAATCTTTAGAAATATCTCTAGATTTCTTTCCTCTATCCAAGAATGTCATCAAAAGGTCCAAGAATGTCATCAAAAGGTGATAGTTCTTCTTACCAATGTAGCAAGGATAAAGGTCCTAAAGTAAAGACTCCTCCTCCTTTTGTGGTCCATAATTTATCAATTGTTAGGTCATTCTCATTTTGCATGTCTTACTACCATCAGGCATGTAGGTATTGAGAATGATGTTAATCATTATTTGTCCAATATTTTTTGGTCTACTCTTGGTTTCCTTCATAATCGTTGTATTGATGACATTACTTTGGAATTTCTTACCATTTTTAAGCTAGAAACTCACAAGTCAAAATATTCTTGCACTTTAAAATTATTTCAAAAACCTTCTTATGCTTTGATCAAATTCTAATTTAATAAACTTTTCAATTTTCTTACTGATGGTATTGACAATGCTAAGGCTGCAAACTTTGATAAAAATGAACTTTGAAAAGACATTGCCTTATTGAAAAGACATTGCCTTAGACATATTGTTTCGTGCCTTTAAGTTGAAAACATCTTATTTCTCTAGGCTTATTTTATTATCATGGCATTATCACTTATGCTTTATTTAATCATACTGAAAGTGATGATACTATTACTAAGTCTGATATATTATTTCTTTATTCCATGGTAATCTGTTCTTATATTAAAATTGATCGCTAGCTTCAAGAACAATTTGTTGAAGTTGGTAACACCAATGTGTCTAGTTATGTTGTTTTGTATGGTCCTCATGTCTTGCTTATTATTCTTGTATTAAATGCCTAGCTTGCAAATCCCCCTCCCCCTCTTAGTCCATCAGGTCAAAATCTTGACTTATATTTTATTACACATACTCTTCTTCTTATTTCAAACAAAATTGGTGATTACTATATACATTATGAACATATTAAATATCAATTAAAGCATATTCTCATCAATGACCTTTTAAATGATACTGCCATTTTTTTTAGGCTAAAGCAGTTGATATGTCTAATGTCGTACATGTTTCCATTCCTTCGAATGTTGAATATTTCAAAGAAGATACCATAACATGCTATAGCTCAAAATATATGTTTGGATTCAAGTAGTAGGTACCTATATGATCATACCATTTGGCACATATGGTCATACCACTACTTATTGTCCAAATTGTGTATGCTTCTTATGAGTACTTGTACGGTCATACCCCTTGATCATACGATGGTATATGACTTATAGATATAATTTTTCAACTTATCTTTAAAAGTATTATAACAGTTCTAAACACATTAAATGCATAGTGTAGCGGATCTCAATTAAGAGATAAGTGTATTTAATATTTGGAACTAATTCTATTAAGTAACTAACTTGATTTCTTGAAATTAATTGTGCAATTTATCATGCCTTTCTGTGGTGCAACATGCTCTTGTGGAATAATTAATGATCTTCGATACGTGAAAACTACTGATTACTTTACAAGGGATGTGTAAAATTTTGTTTTTATATATGGATATGCCGTTCTAAGATTTTGCGGAAGTATTAACCCCAGATGACCTTCTTGCTTTTACTACCTTAGTCATTACTTAAATTGCTTAAACAATTTAATTAGAACTTTGATCTATTCCAAGTCCTTGCCTTCAAAGAGTCTCCTACTGAATTGGTGCTTTGGGAATCCATGCTCGTCATCCAACTGTCAACCTATGTCCATTAAATGACGAACTCTGAGTATATCACTCAGTGGTGCTTTACACATAACATAAAAAATATAAACATACATATATTATATATAAAATAGATCATGTTAACCAGAACATCATATTATTGACATTGCCATGTAATCATTTAAAATATTACTTCTATTCATCATTTATGTATACTATCATTTACTTAACTCTCTAATATATTCAGATCATATTTCATTTTATATCGATACTATGATTAGTTTTTTTCCTTGATATATATATCATTTATTTTTCTTTGGATTTATATTCTTCTTGAATTTCCATTAAACAATGTAAACATTTATCATGTATACTACATTAATCATAATCATACAATCACTAATATTCCATTACTATAAACATTTATATAATATATTCAACATTGATTAATCATGATAATTATACACTTATGAATATCACAACTTTATTCTTTTGGTGTATTTCTATTTCTTATTATATATCAGTAGTTTGATACTTTAAAATATCTTATCATCATGTTATCAGCATAAACATGTTAAAGTCATATATTATCATTCTATGGTGATTCCTTTTTAATGAACTAACTCCATAAACATATATTCACAATCAATATCATTAATTCCATAACAATTTAGGATTTAATAAAATTCTGCAAGTATTTTCAAAAATGTCATTTTTCACTTTATCACATATTCTTTTAAATTCATAATCATATATAATTAATCATATTAATTATATTCTCCACCAATATTCAGTATGAATGACATCAATAATGATAACATATATTCATCACATTATCATTCTCTAATAGTATAAATCTCAGCTATATACGTATCATGTAATCATCACGTATAACATACCATTATACCATAACCACATTATGTGTATCATATGTATCATATTATGATCATCAAGTATGTCTCGGATCATTGTCATATTTATCATAACATTATTTAATTTTGATATCATCATCATAATATAACATATTATCGTCATGTCTACATATATATCATCATCACATTTAATATCTTCATGAATAAAATGTCTTTATTACTATGGCATATTATCTTGCCATGTTCATTTCACTATTAAATATGTATGCTATGGATATCATTATCATGATCAACATCATTTAAATATGAATGCATCATTTAGGCATCATCATCATTATAATTCATGATTTATGTCGTTAATGAGAATGCATCAATGTTATGCATTCTCCCTTGTATTTTTCTGTATCTTTTCATATCGTTTGCCCTCTTTGCATTTTGGGGCTATATGTGTACATTGTATTAGGTAATTCTTTCATATCTCATTTATGGTTCATCTAGAACCCATTTCATATTCATTTCTTTTCATATCTTTTCAACATTTCCATTTCCATATATTTCCCGTAGGAATTTATATCGCAATGCCCAATACCTTTCCTTTTATCATTATTGTGATTCCCCGTCATCCGGAAAATGCGGCGTGCAAAGTGGTGTGATAAATGTGCACAATGAAAATACGTGGAGTCACCACCCGACTCATCTAGCTAACTCAACAGGTCGGTTCCCGGACGAACCAGCAGCCCCCATCTGTATCTCAGCCCATTTATCTGTCATAAACTTCCCCAGCTGATCCTGCAGCTTCTTAACCAGGTCTCCCCGAAGTATTTCCTCTGTTACTCGGGCCACTA
>CANYBF010440483.1:0-18191 GCA_948192965.1 Dalechampia spathulata
ATTCTCTCAAATTGTCCTCAAAATGATAATTTAGGACTTCTCATCAATGAAGTTAGTAAAACAATGAAAATATATAAAATACTTAGTAAAACTTAAATAAAACTAAAACAAAACACTTAAAACATATATGAAATGATTAAGGAAAAGCAACATGAAAACATGTGATCAGTTAGTGGTGTCAATAGTAGGTCTAACGGTTTAGCTGGACACTATGGTAGAGAACCCAAACTTTCATGATAGACTCTTATGGCCTCGGGATTTATGCAACTTTCTCTTGTGTTTATTTTGGTAGTAAAACAATTATGTTATATAACATATGTAATTATCACGATACTATTAAGGACTTTTGAGATCAAATGATATAACTTTGTATGGATTTACTATATGGTTTATATATACATCACGTTTTGCCTATGGCATGAGTTAAATGATTATGATATATTATGACTCATATATACAAGATTGTTAATGCTTATAACTGGTGCACCTAAGCATGTTTAACACTATCATAGCTCAAAAGATAAAGATATATATATTTTTTTAAATTAAGCACCCCTTGTAAGGTAATTATTAATTTCTTAACTTAGAAGATTTGTAATTATACTACAAGAGCATGTCTCACTGCTTAGGGTGTGATATGTTTTAGTGGTATCAAAGCTAAGGTTAGCTCGATCTATGATTGTGTTTACTGCCAAAGATGAAAAGTTGCATAAATAGGAGCCTTGTTAGTCCTTTTTGCTGATTAATGTTATTTCTTATGCATTATTTTAGAGTATTTACTATGATAGATAGAGCTATGATTATTGGAGAAGAACATAGGGGTAATTTTAATCCCTAAGAGGGTATATCCAAGGTAGGTAATCGATTTAAGCGTAAGGAACTAAGGAGCTAAGAACCAAAGATTGTAGGAACTCTATTTGAATCATATAGGTGTAGTTGGTATTATGGTAGTTAAGTAATGGTTTTGTCTTAGTGGAAGGTTTAGATTTCTCAAGATCTTTAAGCTCACCTAAATCAATAAGATCCTAAATGACTTGCCTTAGGAAGTGGTAGTAATTCATATTATGACCATGATATTGGTGGTAGTGATAATAGATTTTGGTATCTACTGTGGCTAGAGCTAGTGTTTAGAAATTTAGCTGTAATGGCTTTATGAGTTTGACTTTCAAGAGACACATAAAAACCTTGGAAAGTTGTATTCTAAGATTTAAGAACCTCCTGGATGGTTGGTGTTTTTAAGTATTTGGCTAGGTGGTTGTAGGGTATTTACATGAAGGGATTTTATGTGGTGTTTGTATGTAATTGGTAATTTAAGGTTTGATGAAAGAAGACTCCTTTTTTAGTCTCTTATTGGCTCAATCCTCTGCTTGATTGAGTAGATATCCTCAAAAGTGTAGAATATCTGATACTTCAACTTATCATAGTAAAGTAGTAGCGACCTTATAATAAGTTGTTAATTATATCAAATTACGATGGCTTATATCTGACCAGTGCAGCTTATCCATCCATCTACTGAAGTAGTCCATAAAAGACTTATTATGCTTTTGCTTCACCATCTCTAGATCTAATAGAGTCACATCACACTGAGATTTGAACCTATATTACTTATAAAATGCAATGTAAGAGGCTTTCACTTGATTATGGTTGCTTTGTTGAGATTATAATATTAGGCTAATATTGGTCCCTCTAGTGAGATGAAGAAGAATTGGATTATCTACTCATTTGATAAATTAATGATGCTCATCATCATAGTACAAGTCTTTATATAATTCTTTAGATCTCCAACCCCGTTGTATTTAGGAACATTTGGGAACTTGAACTTAGTAGGCAACCCCCTAATGGCATGCATAGAAAACTCACTAAAGTGAAGATTAGACCCCATGCCCTTAGTCTTCATGATGCTCTATAGCTATTCTATCTTTTATTCTAGTGCAAAAGTCTCAGATTTATGGACATCATGCATCTTAAATGGAGTATCATCATTTATCTCTATATCATATAGATTGACTACTTTTCCCTTATTCTTGATCAGAGCTAATGGGTTAATGAAATCCCCAGGGTTGAAGGCCTCTTTGATTTGATATTGGAGGAGAGCTTTGAGGTCAACATTCAATAAATTCTCTATGGATTGGTTGATCATACCTTGTATGGTAGCAAGTGAAGTCTCATCTAAGGTTGAGTGAGCTTTCTCAAAAGGAGATGCATGAATGGGTTTGTCATTTTCTACATATGATAGAGAAAGTTAGCATGAATGCATGAGTATGAATTTATTTTTAATGCACATGATACGATACGTAAGATGCATGCATGACCTATGCATCCAATTTTATGGTTGTAAAAGGAAATCAGTTAGAGAAAATTGCATGACTATGCATGTTTGGTAAAAACATGAAAGGGTTAGTGAACATGTAGCACACAATAGCACTCCTTGCTACCCTTATACCCCTACAAAGATTGGTTGGTCTAATGTTTCCAAGGTACGGTACTAGCCTAGAGTTACACTAAGGACTTGAGATGTGAAACTCTTAACATGTGAGGTAAATAAAGTTTTGATTATTACCTAATCATAAAAGGGATTATAGTACAAATCTTATAATATTTCAGAATGATAATATTGCTATAATAAGAGAATGTTAATTGAATAGGCATGAGGTTATGCAACCTTTTAGAATTATGATAGAATTCTAACCTTATCAAAATCCATTGATATGATAAGATATTGATCTATATAGTAAACGATATAAGGGATCTTAGTTTTGGAATGTTGCTATGGTTAGCTACATAGGCTTTAATTCAGTAAAATAGGCAAAGGTCTCTACCACGGTGTCTACATACCTATCCAACCAAATAGAATCATTGATATAGGACTATACCTCACATTTATCCAGTCAAAGAATCATCAACAATCCATAGTACTAAGTAGTGAGTAGTAAAGGCAAACTCATGTTCTTGAGGAGTTGAATAGAGTCCAAGGTACTAACTTACCCATAATCATTGATTAATAAGGAAAGAGAGTGTTATGTGAAATGTAAATGTTCATGTTATGCAATACAATTAGTCAATTAATATGGGAAAAGTGGTATGAAACTCTAAACTTTCAATATCACCACTCTTCATTATAGATCCTTAGTGGAGTCATCACTATGGACGTGGCTTTCACTATGATCTAGAATGAGACTTGTGATAAATGATACTAGGGGCTTGCTTAGAGTGGATAGTAGTCATCTTGAGGGGCCTCTTCAAGGAATGATACAGGCCTATATGAGGTCATAAATAAAGTCATCACCGGATGATTTCAAATTTTGGTTTAACTGACCCATAACATAAGTTCTAGTTAAAGCCTTCAGAGATGAGTTTGGATGGTGAAAATCTATTCATTTAGAGTTTTGATTTGTAATTTTACCATATTAATTGGTTAATTAACCTAAACAGATGTATGAAAATTTATAAGCATGAATATATTACACAACATAATTGGTTAATTTAGTCTAATCACATCAATTATATTTTTAATAATTAAAATAACATTTAATTGAGAAAATCAAGTAAAATAAATTAATTCTTAAGCAAAAATAAATAATAATGCTCATGAAACTTGAATTGGTAAACTCCAACATTATCAATCATCAATTGGAGATGAATTAACAACTATGATTAAGTCAATCATATTGATTGAAAATTAAATCAAATTAAAATGGTATTTAACTTGAAAAATTAACTTTAAAGCTAGAATTAATCAAATTTCAATAATGTATGATGAATTCAGATCATATTGGTCATTATAAAACCTTAAATGCTATTGAAAACTTCAAAGAAAATTGAAAACAGGTGAATTCAAATGAAAAAATGCAATTTTTGTGAAAATCTAAGCATTATGGATGCATTATATAACATAATGTGCATAACACATGACCCTGAAACCCACCATGCACAGAGTATATGGCATGATATATGTCATATAAGGTGTTTCCAAAAAATACAAAAACAAGATTTTAAGCAAAATCAAGAATGAAATCATAAAAAGAGAGGAGTTTAGGACTATCATAGATAATTTAAGGTTATAAAACAACCTAAATGCTACTATTGCATTCCAAACAAAGCCAAAATCATAATCATAAAATCCAATCATAAATCAATGAAATCAGAATAAAAGAAAAGAGAAAATAACCTTTTTATGACTCACCAATGCTAATCAAGCCTCAATCTTCTTAATTCCAAAGTAAACTTATGTTTAATCATCTAATTAAGAGTTAATTATATGATTAATTAAGTAAGTAGGTATTTTAGCAAAGTTTAGCTTAATTTTTCAAATTTTAGATCTTTTTTCCATAAATATATGAGCTATGTTTATAGAGAGAGATTGAGGTTTTCCAAAAATGGATTGGCAATATAGGATTCTTAAAATTCCATAATGATATACATAGCACATACAACTATGTGTGCACCATATAGTTTAAAATTACTAAATATCCATAATATGTAGCAAAATGTGCTCCATACATCAAAAGGAGAGCCCTTTATCCACCCCATACTATATGCACATTGGAATGTGTACATAGCCTAGATGAACTCTAAATGTGCTAAAATAGCAAGAGAACATATGACTCGTATCACTTAAGCATAAGAAATAGGTTGATCACATCATGCATTTCAACTGAACATATGTAGCATGTAGCACTATGTGCTACATATATCAGAAAAATCACCCAACATGTTCTACCTTCCACGAGCCAAAAATAACATGCTCCACATGTTAGGAGTACTCATGAGATGCTAAAACCCTTGTGTGCAACTCAAGTTCAAATATGGGGATTAGTATCAAGCGTATTAAATAAAATTCAAATATGCAACACACAAGTGAAAATTCAAGGACTACAAATATATTAATTAGTACTTATATAATCAAAACATATTTTAAGTTAATGAATTCTTCATTACATATATAGAATCAAAACCAAAACTCCCAATAAGATTTGGATACTTGATCATCAGAACAAGGATTTGAGCACTTGGGACATCATGATTAGAGAATCATGTATCAAAAGTAAGAATCAATATTTAAGATTTCAAAATCATAAACATGAGGTTCAACCTCAATTGTTATTCTTAATGAAAAAGACTTAATTGTTTTTGTATAATTTAAAATAATATGTAGATTATATTACATTTCATTTATAATTTTTATCTAATTATATGTAATAATAAATATATTACATATTTGACCATATTATATAGTTAATTACATTATATAATAATGCATCTTATTAAACATAATTTTAGTTAATGTTTGCTAGATTATAATTAAAAGTATAATATGACAATTACTATTACATTCTAATTACATTGTTTGGATAATAGAAAAATTAATATAGTATATTTATCATTATCTATATAATTAGATATACTTTTATTAATATATTTTAGAATATACACAAATTTGAATGTACTTATCATTACATTTTTTTTCATTATATTAATATTGGAATAATTTCTTTAATAAATAAATAGTTAATTATTAATGTACTCATAACTACATATGATGCAAAATATCATAATTCAAAATAAGGAACCTAACATTTGACATTAGGATAAAGATTTGAGTATCCAAATATTATGATTAGGAAATCAAATATCAAAGTTAAGAATCAAAATTTCAAACATCAAAATCGAGAACTTATGAGCTAATATACTTATAATTCTTGATTAAATTTTTTTTATAATTTTAAAAATATTTATTATGTTACATCTTCATAATATTTTTCTAAACATTATAGTATAAATGATTACATCATATTATATTACTTTTTCTCATGCATGAGGTATTTCAATATTTAACTAGTTGAATATTGAGTATAAAAAAATTTGTCCATGCTGTTTGACTTCATAACAAATGATTACATGAATAATAAAAGAATTGTAAAAGTACTTTGGATTTTTAGTATTATTTACTAAATTTAGTAAACTTAAAACTTAAAAAGAAATTGAAAAAATATATTTCTTTTATTATTGGAAAAAATAATTATAGTGTTTGATGAAAAAAATCAATACTATCAAGTTAAAAAAAGTAAATCTAAAGAAAGATTATTGAAACTAAATGAAAGATTGATAAACTAAAGGGAAATTAATCTTATTAATTTAAGTTGGTCTATTATTGGTTGATGGATTGATCTCTTCTTGTTTTTAGGTACAAATTGATTGATCTTTTTTTAAGATAGTAGCTACTTTATACTATTTATAGATTCCACCACTTGAAGTTTCTTGCATATCACTTATTTTTAACATATTATCAAATAATTAATATTTACATATTTATCTATTATCCTTCAATTTTACCTTTAAAAAATTAGTTGAAACTTGACAATCATGTAACTTATCCTTCATGCATTACTTATTCATTTTCAATGAGTTGACTATTAACTTTAAGAGGTATAACATGCTTTATATTTCTCTATTTTCTTGACATGTTACAGATAGTTTTTTCATGACTCCCTCACTTTTAATACCATCTTCCTATTTTTATAACACCACTCTAAAGTTTCATATTTCATATTGACTTTCAATTGATAACATAATGTTTATGAATTTTAAATAATTGATTCAAATGATTATTAATTCATTAAAATTATTATTTTATATCAAATATCCTAAGATGATGCAATAAAAATGATGTAAATGATTACATCTAATAATTTTATATTATATTTAAATAAATAAACTTAAGTGAAGTGTGTATGTGTGTGTGTGTATATATATATATAATATGAAGTAATATTCTTTTATAATTGTATTAGTTTCATAATTTTTTAAACTATCAAATTCATTTTATGAGATTATATTTATAATTAGTTAATAATTGTTAGACAAAATAAAGTTGACATATAACTTAAGATGTGATTCAGAATTACTATCCTTAAGGAATAGTTTGCCTCACATGAACAAAATAAATGTGAAATTCCTCCTAGGATGTAACAAGCTCATTAAGAATAGTTTTTAGGTGCTTGTTAATAATTGGGCTTACATCATGCATAAAAGAGGGTGGATCGATATATTTAAGCTAAATTTAAGTCTTTTATCCAGTGAACCCAATCACCTTTATTTATTAATAAACTCAATCTAAAAACTCTAAATAATATATATGGGATAACTCCATTTTATAATAACTACATTTCATAATAATCCACCACTTATTTCAAAAGGAAAGTAAAAACACACTTATTGGGTTAAACTATAGATGTGTTTTTTTAATTATGTTGTCTTTAGACTATGAATTAGATCTAAACTAATAAGTCATAACATAGAGTCTAAGTAAAACAAGCTTTATGAACCACTAACTCTTAGTTGTATGTTAAAAGTCTTGTCAACCATATTACACCTCACATTTTTTGTTGGTAATATTATTTTCTACTAATAGGTCATGTGCTGGCTTGGTAATTGATAAATTCTTTAAAGATTATATCACATTCTCATAAAATAAACTACACTTCAAACTTATTTAGGTGATATTATCAAGTGTATATTATACTATATACACTGTCTATAACGAATATGATAATTATTAAGAGCTTTTATCTTATCCTCTCATATAATGCAGTTCTATCATAACTCACACCATAAGAAAGAACATAGGTTATAATGCTAGCAAATCAATAGATGACTTGTTATTTATTCTATGAATCTCATTCATAAGATCTTGAATCATAGAAGTTGAGTTACCGATACTGTTAATTTTTAAATGACTTTAGTCTCATTCCCCTTAATATTTCATATACTTCCTCCATTTCATAAAGATAGACTCATTTATAATTTCATCAAGATTAAGAAAATATTAACTATTTTACTTGAAAAGGTAAATTTAAATATTTTCTTTTATCCCCTTACTTTAATTATGAAGGAGAATAAAATCATTTCATTATTAGTTATGTTTTCAATTGTAGTTTAATGATTATGATTATGACTATGTGTATATTGGCTCAATTTGCACATTGTATAAGCATTATCATATCTGTTAGCGTACTTAGTCTCCTTGATATTTATTTTAATATTAACAAATGAGTTCTCCTTGATATTTATTTTAATATTAATAAATGAGTTCTCCTTGAGTTTCTTTGAAATTTATTAAAAAGCCATCAGTATAGGCATACCACCTATTGGTACAAGCGTACCATTACTTATGACTATCTATAGTTCGTGTTTAAGTTTTTAGGCATAATGTTTAGTATGAGCATACCACTTGGCCCATAGGGTTGTGCCAATACTATTGCTAAATTATTGATTCTTAAGTGCCTTGAGGGATTGGTACTTGTACCATCATACTATTTGATTGTATGGTTGTACATAACATTTGTTCATAATTTCTAGTTTATTTTAAAAAGACTGTAATGGTCTTAATTGCATTTAATGCTTAGAGTAATGTGTTTTTATAAAAAGAGAAACATATTTATTACTAAGAATCACTTTTATCAATTAAGTAGCTTGATTTTTTGAATTGTTAAGCCTTTTCTCTCTCTTTATTGAATATCTCAAGCTCTCTTGTTTAAGCTTTGAACTTATATTTACTTTGGGTTGGTGAGAGCAATTAATTAGGATAACTTCTTGTATTTGAGAGGTTTTTTATGAGTTAATTTCAATTATAAAGGTTTAAGTGTGAGTCTTAAAAATATTAGGGTTTTGATTCTTTATATAAGAATCAATTTGTGTAATCTTGAAATGATTAGTGAAAACCTAAGTTGTATGCTTGAGTAAGTGGAGATAAGAAAAATTATATTGAACCATTATAAATTTAATGTTGCTTATTTTGGAATTTTAATTGGTATTAAAGCTTGTGCTCTTTATCTTAGCAAGAACTCACCTTCTTTGAGCTAAAGATAATGATAATACAAATCCTATAAAGTCATTCTTATACAAGACCTCCCTTCTTTGGTGGAATCAATTATCCTTATTAGAAATATAGAATGGAATTTTTCTTGGAAAATGATGATGTTGATTTATAGGATTTGATCAAGAATGATTATGTTCTTCCAATTGTTACTATTAAAGGAGTTAGAACCTTAAAAGCTAGAAGTGCTTGGACTAAAGAAGAATCCAAAGCAATGCTAGACTATGAACATGCTTTATTATGATATAAGCATAAAAGAATATGGTAGAGTTTGTTATTGTATGAAAATTAAACAAGTTTAGGATGCTCTCAAGATATATCATGAAAAAAATAACCAAGTTAGAATGAAGAAAGTGTAATTGCTAACTCATTAATATGAGTTGTTCACTATAAAGATAAATAAAAGCATCTCAGAAATGTATAATATACTCATAGTGATCATTAATGGCCTCATAATGCTTAGAAAATTCTATCCAAGGAGGATATCAATAATAAGATTTGGAGAGTATTGCCAAAGAAAGATTAGGAAGCTGGAGTTACCTTTATTGAAGAAGCTAATGACTTTTTAACCTTTTCAATTGATATGCTTCTAGGGTAACTTCTCATTCATGAAATCACTCTCAAGCAAGAGTGGAGGAGGATAAAAAGAGAGGAATAACATTGAAGACTACCAAGGAAGATAAAGGGCATGAATTCTTAAATGAAGATGACATAAATGATGAGGTTCATTTCTTACCAAGAAATTGAAGAATCTTATTATAAGAAAGAGAAGATTTGAGAGGGACACCAAAAAGCCATTTAAAGTAAGGAAAGATCAAAGTAATAAGGATGTCTTCAAGAAGAATCCAATTACTTATTTTGAGTGTAACAAGCTTGATCATATGAGAAATGAGTGCCTAAGACTTAAGAAATCATCTAAACCCTTCAAGAATGAGGCTTTGAAAGCAACTTAAGATGGTGATAATGACTCATATGAGGATGAATCTAAAAGTGAAGAGGTTATAAACCTTTGCTTCATGGCACTAAAGGATGAACTCAATAATGATGAGGTAAGCACCTTTTTTGAAACTTATTATAATGATGAACTTAATGATAAGGAAGATACCTTAGAAGTACTTTTGAATAAGTATGAGCAATTGGCTATTAAGAATTAGATTTTTAAAAGTATTTTGACATTTCCAAAGAAAATAAACATGTACAAAATTTAATAAATGAACTTACTTTTTTTAAAATTAAATTAGAGGATGCAAGCAAGAAAATTTTATCTCTAGAAAAGCAAAATGAGATTTTATGTGAGGAAAATAAATTTTTAAAAAGTCTAAAAGGAGATTTATTAAAAGAAAGATATTTGTTGAAAGAAAATCTTTCTAAATTTGAAGTTGGAGAAGCTAAAATTGATACTATTTTTAGAAGCCAAAAGCGAAGATGATAAGGAGGGTATTGGTTTCAATCAAAACTCTTCTTCATCATCTAAAGGACCTATATTTCTCAAAGCATCTTCATTATCTTTTAAAGAAAGTGAAATTAAATAGGGAAACAAAGGAGTTTTAAGCAATCATTTCACTAAATCTGAGAAGAAGCATAAGAAGTCACATAAGTGTACTTGCTCATGTAAAGGAAGTTCATTTTATGTATCATAAAATAAAAGGAAAAATAATAATTATTATTATGCTTCTAGATTTATACATGTGACTTGTTATTATTATGAAAAGCAAGGATACATAAATAATAAGTGCTTCATTAGAATGAGTCATTAGGGTTATATCTCAAATGACACTTTTGTCACTAACCCTTGGATTTAAATATATTTAGATACCTAAAGTAAAATGATTGTATTTTCTTGATAGGTGTGCTTGAAATCTAAAGTGAGCTCCAATAAGTGAGATCTTGATAGTGGATGTTCAAGACACATGACAAAAAATGCTAGGTTATTTTCACATTTAGAAAAGAAGGATGGTGGAAATGTCACATTTGGTGATAATGTTAAAGGTAACATAATAAGTATTGGTAAAATAGGTAAAGATTCTTCTTTTTTAATTAACAAAGTTCTTTTAGTTGAAGGATTAAAGAATAATTTACTAAGTCTTAGTCAACTTTATGATAGTGGTTTCAAAGTTTTTTGATCTTAAAGGTTGCTTTGTTTGTAGGCTTTATGATGATAAACTTATTTTTCAAGGTGATAGAAATGAAAATATTTATGTGATTGATTAAGATTCCTTCACTAATAAAGATGTCAAGTGTTTATTTCTATAAGCGAAGATTCTTAGTTGTGACATAAAAAACTTGGTCATATAAGCTTGGACAATATTTAAGATCTTAACAAGAATGAGCTTGTTGTAGGTTTACTTAAAATAAAATCTCACAAAGACAGTTTGTGGTGCTTTTCAAATGGGTAAGCAAGTTAAGTCATCCTTCAAACCCAAAAACAAGGTAACAATAACTAAACCTCTTCAACTTCTTTATATGGATTTATTTACACTTACAAGAGTTACCAGTTTAGGAGGCATGCATTATGCACTTTTCATTATGGATGATTACTCTAGATTAACTTATGTTACGTTTCTTGCTCATAAAGATGATACTTTTGAAGCTTTTCAAACCTTAACCAAACATATGCAAAATGAACAAGGTTTTTACATCTTATCCATTAAAAGAGACCATGGAAAAGAATTTTAAAATGCAAATTTCAAAATTTTTTATAATAATCTTAGTATTAATCATAATTTTTCTTCTTTTAGAAGTCCTCAATAAAATGGGATAGTGAAAAGGAAAAATAGAATTCTTTATGACATGGTTAGAATTATGCTTAATGAATATCATTTGCCATTATTTTTTTTTGGTGGAAGTCATCAATACAGCTTGTTATGTCTCAAATAGAGTTCATTTAAGGTCAAATTTTAACAAAACTACTTATGAGTTATGGAATGGTAGAAAACTAAGAATTTCATATCTATGAGTATTTGGATGCCAGTGCTTTATAATGAACACCAAGGATAACCTTGAAAATTTTGATTCAAAAACTAATAAAGGAATATTTCTTGGCTATGGAACTACTAGTAAATCTTATAGAGTTTTTAACAAAAGATCATTGATAGTTAAAGAATTTATGCATATTATGTTTGATGAAACTGATCTACTTGGTTTGAAAGAGGATGCTTGTGATGATGATGTAGGTATTTTCATGAGAAATGAATAAGAAAATGAGAGCCAATCATAAGTTATTATTTTGAGAGAAATCAGAAAGGGAGAAAATGATGATCTTCCACCTCACTTGCTACATTAAATATCATTCTCAATCTTTTAAACGATTGGCATTTTGCAAAAGGACATATAAAATAGAAAATCATTTGTCATAAAAAAGGGTAATCACTAAATCTCATTTTAAAGAAATTCATAATAACATTGAATTTGAGTCAAGAACCATTAATGAGGCTCTGAATGATGAAAATTGGATTCTTGCTATGCAAGAAAAACTCAATCAATTTGAGATAAATAAGGTACTAAGCCTAGTGATGCTTTTATTATTAACACCAAATGGGTTTTTAGAAATAAATTAGGTGAGGATGGTGTCATCATTAGAAACAAGGCTAGGTTAGTTATAAAGGGTTATAGTTAAGAAGAAAACATTGACTATAATGAAACCTTTGCATCAGTGGCTTAATTGGAAGCTATTCGTACATTACTTGCTTATGTATCATATATGAACTTTAAACTTTTTCAAATAGATATTAAAAGTACCTTCTTAAATGGTTTTATAGAGGAGGAAGTATTTATTGAACAACCCCCTAGTTTTGAAAGTTTTGATAATCTAAATCATATTTTCAAACTCATAAAGGCTTTATATGGTTCAAAATAAGCTCCCAGAGCTTGATATAAGGGAATAAGTTCATTTTTACTTGATTATGATTTTGAAAAAGGGAAGGTCGATACTACACATTTCATTAAACATCATAAAAATGATATTTTACTTATGTAAATTTATATAGATGATATCAATTTTGGTATTATTATTGAAAATCTTTGCAAGGAGTTTTCTAAGTATATACAGGGTGAATTTGAGATGAGTATGAGAGGTGAATTGATGTACTTTGTCAAACTTTAAGTTAAACAATGTATAGATGAGATTTTCATTAATTAACAAAATTATACTAATAAAATGCTTAAGAAATTTAGGATAAGTATACTAGTGGATTAAAAGAAGTATATAGGTATGATAAGTAGTCTTTTACATTTAACTACCTTTAGACTTGATATTATGTTTACCATATACATGTGTGCTTGTTTTTAGTCTTCATCTATGGAATTTCACTTGCCTATTGTTAAATGCATTTTTAAATGCTTGATTGGTAATTCAAGTTATGCTTGATTGGTACTTCAAAATATTAAGTATAAAGAGACCTTGATTATAATATTCTTTGCCTATAAAATTATTATTTTTTTACTATTACAATCTTATCAAGTTTAAATAACACTTTAACCCCAACCTTTCCTAATAAAGTCATATAGATTAAATTTCCTCTAATATTAAATACATATAATACTTCATTAAGAGCCCAAGTCTTCTTATATGTGAATTTGAGAAAAACTTTTTCTTTACCAAGAACATGTATAATCAACCATCCAAATAAATATGTTCACCTTTTCTTACAAGAGTATAAGTAGCATTGTCCATAATCATTAAAAAAAAATTAGTCCATCGATTTCAACTTTTTAAAATGTCAAACCTAAACTTAAACCATTTATAATGGTTAATCATATTTTGGTTAACCATTAAAATAGTTCAATTAATTGGTTTTTTAGTTTTTAACTATTATTTTATAAATACATTTAAAATATTTAAAATTTAATGTAAAATATTCTATTAGTTAATTTTTTCAATTCTTAATCATTATTTTAAAAAATATATTTCAAATATTTAAAATATATTGTAAACTAAAATACTATAGTGATAATTAAATTTAATAATATATAAAATTAAAAAAAAATTATCACATCCTGCATTTAGGGGTTCTTGTACATTTATAAATTAAGGTTATGTTGTGTCTTCTATGTTGTTATTGTGAAAATGATGTGAAATTATGATTATGGTGATAATTATTTGTTGAAAATTGAGTTTAAAGCTTAAATATGGATATTGGAATTTTTGCAGCAAACAACTAAAACTGATGTTAATGGTACTAAAACTTGGATTCTGAGCGATATACATTGAATTTGACTAAATGGTTTTGACCATTGTGCTTGTGTTAACTTAAAGTAGATATTTGTCAATTGTAGAAATTTTGGATTAAAATTTATTTTTGACGTCAAAAATTTAGTTGTATTTATTTAAACGCCTGTTTTGGGTAAAAAAAAATTTAAAGCAGCACGATATGTAAGTTAATTATAAATATTGACTTAGTAAATTTTATAATTAATATTATTTAGTTATAGTTATAGCTACTTAGTTAATAATAATAATGAAGATTTTAGTAATTAATTACGATAAATTAGATTATTTTAATGTTAAAAACAACAATCAAACAAAATAAAATATATTGAGAAATTAAGTGTTAGGGGAGTGAAAATGGAATAAAGTAATTAGGAGAGTTAAAACAAAAATGGAAGTTATGGTTAATGAAGGGTAATTTGGTCTTTTAGCATTCTTAATTAGGGTTGTTGAATTATTATGAGCTGCCCTACTTTCTTTTCTTCAGCAGCCGCCCATCCTCTCTTCTCTACAGCCATCCCATCTTCTTATCCTTAAGATTGATTACTATCTACTTCCCCACTCCTTGTTCTTATCTTAATTTAATCTTATCTCCTTCTTCTTTCTTAAACTAGTCAAACTGTTTCTTTCTTAGCCATTAGTTTTGTTCTACTTTCATAAACTACAATAATCCTACATTATTGAAGCATTCCTAGCAAAAACTTCACTATTTTGTTTTGCTCTTGAAGAAGCAAACGAGCTGCAGTTAAAATCGGAAAGGGATTCCCACTTTGTTCTTCTTCTTGTGGGTGAGTTTCTTTGAGTTCTAATGATTAAGTTGCTGTTTTCTTTAAGCATGGCCAAAAATCATCCTTTTGTTCATCTTTTAAAGAAGGACCAAAGTTAGTTCATTTAAGTAAGTTGGTTTTTCAATTTTGTTTTATTAATCCTTCAACTAAACATAAACTGAAGCTTTAATACTCTCTAATTTTCTTTTGTTTTGGTGGATTTAGCTTATACATTGAATAAGTATATGCTGGTTTAGGGGGTTGCACATCATAGTGAGAGTTGGTGTGCATGTTTGGAATTAGTTCTTAAAGAGGAAGATATCATCTGTTAGTTGGTTACTTTTGAGTTTTGCTTAAGGTGAGATTTAGTAGTGTTAGATTTATTTATGTTCATGCTTCTGATGAGTCGAATGCTTCTTGGCCAAATGGTTTTTGTGATTTTGGTTTGTTTTTATGAAGGTTTGGTTGGTTAGATGATTTTCAGTTGTATGAATTAAGGAATAACATGTTGGTCTTTGCGTTGAGTGCTTGTTTGGGTCTTATTCTTTCTTAGCTGAATTATAGTAGGCTTAATTTCATGAAGTTATTTAATTGAATATGGTTTGTTTTGGCAAAATTTTTGATAATACAAAGTATGGAAAAATGAAATGTTTAATACGTAAAGAGTAATATGATTATTAGTTAAATTGTATGTTAATTAAAGGAAGGTAAAAAGTTAAGGAAG
This sequence comes from Dalechampia spathulata, assembly GCA_948192965.1. NCBI lineage: Eukaryota > Viridiplantae > Streptophyta > Magnoliopsida > Malpighiales > Euphorbiaceae > Dalechampia > Dalechampia spathulata. The sequence continues at coordinate 15,573 of CANYBF010440483.1, forward strand.
GTAAAAAGCTAAGTATCTTGTGGTCTTGCTAAGGGTTAAAAAAAATTAATTAATTACTTAAAGTCTTTTGGAAGTTAGTTAAGAGGAGTTGTAGAAAGAAACAAAATGTGAGGTTTTGAATTTTAATTTTAATACTGGTTTTGTTTTTTTTAAAAAAAAAATTTAAAGTTTATATTTTAAACAAACAATATAATCAATAGATCATATATTAAAATAATTATTTTTGGTTTATTTAACCAAAGGTTATATATATATATATATATCTCTATAATGTGTATAATAAGTTCCTTAATATAATACAATTAATACTAAACTCACATGACTTAAGTTTTAAACATAAAAATAAAAATAATAATGTAAATAAGAAATTGTATATATATAATTATGTAAAAAGGACTTTAAGAAATTTTGGTTATTAAGAGAGATAGAAGAAGTCATATCATTTAAAAATTAGATTTACAGAGTTTCAAAAAAAAAAGGTTTATAAAATAATAAAATAAATAGATATAAATATTAGCTTTATAAGACATAGAGTGAGATGAGAGTTTAAAAAGGGTTGTATATCGGCTAATAATTCAAAAATTAAAACATTTATGTTATTTTGGACATTTTTGATTTTTTTTGATATTTCAAATATTAGTAATATATATGTAAGGTATAAGGCTAACATATTATCTATTTAACTTAATTTGAGTGCAATATGGATATGATAATACCTTTTTGTTTAGATTAAGGGTTTAAGAAATTATAGAAAATGATGAATTGAATTTGAAATTTATTATCATAACATTTTATGATATTTAAGGTTGTATAATTAATAATAATTATGATAAATGATGAAATTTAAAATACTCTTAAGGTGACAAGCATGTAAAATGTTTTTATTGAGTTTTTACAAATAAGTAATATGATGAGATTTAGTATGATTTTAATTTAATACAATAGTTGAGTGTTAGCTTATGATTACTTAAATAATTTGAGATTATTAATTCATAAGATCTTTTTATTGAATTTTTAGAATAAATTTTATTATGGGATATAAATAAGTTTTATTAAATAAAATAAAATAGTTTTGAATTAGATTCTGAATTTTCAACTCATATGGCTTTCTGTAAAGGTACATTTGTTTTTGAAAAGAATTAAGTTTTCTATGTGAATAATTTAACTTATAATTAGAAAATGGTAAAATGGTAAGAAGGGTAAAAGTGACTTGTCCGAACTAAGTTTCAAATTAAATACGTATGTAATTCTTTAATTACGACATGATAGTATTTACGTTAAATAATTAATGATTTATTTTTATAAATTGTTTTTAATATGGGTATGTTATTTTATACAAAGATAAGTATAGCTTGAGATTTTCCTATAAATTATAAAATTTGGTGATAACAAGTTTAAAGTATTTATCAAAAGTAAATATTTTTTTTCGTAATGGTGGGTAAATAAAATAAAGATGATTTATAAATTATTCTTAAAAAAATGATTTACGAATTAATTAAGTTATGTTTTAAACAATTTATAATTGTTTGTTATTGATGTTAGAAATAGACATAATATTACTAAGGATACTATACTAAACTAAAATTCTAATAAAAGATTAATATTGGTTGTGGAATAGGTAAATTAGTGGAAAATATTCACGTGTATCCGGGGAATATTAACAAAGGAAAAGACATACCAGGTTTGTGCTAGATTATATAAGTCCTCGATCATTAAATGATCAAAGGGATGAAAGTTGGGTAATGCAATAGCATTATAATATGTTAATTTAATTATGCATTTTAAACATACGCATATCTCATAACATAGCATAGCATGACATGGTGACATAAGGAGAAAATAAGTATGATGTGATATGAGACAAGATTAAATGATCATGCTGGGCAATATGATATGAATTCCTACGGGAATAAAAGAATATTTTATCATGAGATAAATGAAATGAGATTGAATTTAAATGAGCTCATATGTTTCAAAATAAAATATAGAATAATGGAAGACCCAGTAAATATGCATTAATGGAAATGATAAATGAGAATTAAGAGGGAGAATGCATAGCATAAATGCATTCTCATAAACGTGTTATTCATAATTCATGTCATATGATAAATTTATAATCGAAAATAACTCACTTGTATTTAAATAATAATTTTGTTTGCAAAATGATCATTTTCGTGTTAAATACTGTATATTTTTATGATATGTTATGAAAATTAAATAAGTTTGTTATTTAGCATGTTAGACATAATCATGTCTTGCATCATCATTTTATGACATGCAAATGCTTTAAAGTTTTAACTAGCACCACTGAGTTTATTCTCAGCATTTGTTAATTAATAAACGTATGATCAAGCAAGGTTGCAGAAACGGAACCTTAGTAAAGCGGCTGGATATATCAACATTTTATTGGTAATTATTTTAAGTATTTCTATGGACTTCTTGTTAGTGTATGTTTAGAGCATCATGTGTATTTGTACTATACGTTTTTCATTAATAAAGGCATTATTCATTATATAGTACAATTTTTTGGATGAACTTGTTTTACTTGGAGTATTAAACTATATATTGAAGTCCATGATATTGGAACAGTGCAGAAGAATCCATAAAGAGTTTATGGAA
>CANYBF010440527.1:0-20471 GCA_948192965.1 Dalechampia spathulata
GACGGAAATAGCTACGGAATTCTGTAGCTAAATAGCTACGGAATTAGCGACGGATTTTATTCCGTCGCTAATTCCGTAGCTATTTTACTACGGATTTAGCGACGGAATAAAATCTGTCGCTAATCCGTCGCTAATCTGTCGTCATAAATTTAGCGTCAAATGGTTTACCGACGGAATTTTACCGTCGCTATTTCCGTTGCCATAACAAATAGCGACGCGACGACAAAATTCAGTCGCTATTTTATTTGATTTTTGTAGTGTTTATACATGTATTGGTTACATTTTAAAATCAATCAATATTTAATATGAAATAGACTTCCTTCTCAATTATTAAATATTAGAATTTAGATTGAAATAATATTATTTATTTATTTATTTATTTATTATAGTATTTTATGAGAAAGATAACATGATTGGCATGGGGAGCTTTGGCTCTGTTGTTAATGGAAAACTTGATAATGAAGAAACTTCAAAATCAAGTTCCATTAGGATAATAGGAAGTCTGGTTTATGCTCCACCTGGTAAAGATATTAATGAATGTTCAATCATTCTTGTCAAGTTTCCATTCGGTTGCCCTTATAATGTTTCACAAGCCAATTTCTACATAAATATTATACATCATGCATGCTTCAAGTATGATCGAAGTTGAAAATCATCTTGCTAATGCTGAAACAGATGAACCAGAAGAAAAACTAGCTTGACTGCCAACACTTGGCCTCATAATGTCATTTTTCTTTCTTATTGAACCCAGCTGACGACCAACGTCACTGATGCTCATTCTGTTTTCTGGAGATTCAACAGAGCAAGCAATTCCAATTTGAAGCGCCGAGACCAGACATTCCAATGTCCTGTTAATGCCTGTCGTCTCTTCCACTTCTTCAACAAGATTGGGATCCAAAATCTCCAGCACTTGCCCAGGCAACGCGTTCTTCACATAATTATGAAGACTATAACCCTCTCTGAACTTCTCATCCATAGGCCTCTTCCCGGTGAAGATTTCCAATAACAGGATTCCATAGCTGTAGACATCACCGTTTCTTGTCACCTTATTGCCTAGCCCATATTCTGCATTGAAGATTCGTACGTAAGAAGCATATATCCAGCAAACTTGTCAGACCTTTCAATGACATGGTTCGATGAAAATAGGGATGAGCAACCATTACTGGAAGTTACATGTATTGTTTACCATAATTTTCATTTTCCAATTTTCCCATTTCAAATTATCTAACAATTTGTATAAAGAGTACATGTGGGTCAGTAAAAGTTCAGTCTGACATGATTCATCATGTTTTTAAAACACGAAATGATCCAAATGTATGGGATACACAATAAATACGAGTTCGATTATAATTACCAGGAGGGGCATAACCGACTGTTCCTCTTACTCCAATGGAACTAGCTTGATGGACATTATCATACTGGCTTGAATCAATATAGAATTTAGCTAGCCCAAAGTCTCCTACATGCGCTGTCATTTCATCGTCAAGCAGAATATTGCTTGGTTTTAGATCACAATGAATGATTGGCGTTTCACAATGATGATGGAGATATGCCATAGCACAAGCCACATCTATTGCGATGTTTAGCCTTTGCAGAATGTTCAGCTTCCTTGGCTCTGAACCTGCTTCATTATTCGTGTTGGAAGTTGAATGCAACCAGTGCTCTAAGCTGCCGTTGATCATCAACTCATAAACCAAAGCCTTAAAATCATTGCCATTGTAATTAATACCTGAGCATGCAGTTATTACCTTCACAAGGTTCCGATGTCGCATGTTTCTTAAAGCTTCACACTCTGCCATGAAACTCTTGAAAGCTCCATGGCGCGTAAGATTAAATACCTTGACAGCAATCAGATTCTGTCCCATGTCAAGTGCACCCCTGAAAACAGATCCGAAACTTCCGGCACCGATCAAATTTGCCGAAGAGAACCCATCAGTAGCTCTATACAGCGTTTGATAGGACACTTCCGGAGTAGTGTTCGGTGAGAAGTTTGGAGCAAGTTCCTTTCTTTTCTGTTTCCCGAAGTAGTGAAGTAACAGAACTGACAACAGGAGTGTAAATCCTAGCAAGCCAGATATAACCCCGATCAGTATTTTCAAAGTAAGAGCCCGTTCACTGCTGCTATGGTTTGTGGAATTGCAAGGTAGCAAGTGGAATTCAGGGATGCCTCCACAGAGTTTATTGTTTCCTTCAATTGAAGTGGCATTCACTTTGATAAAGACACCCTTAGTAGGCACAAAGCCCTCAAAATTGTTGTAGGACAAATTCAAGTACTGCAATAATTTAAAGTCTGACAAAAATTCCGGAACTTGACCTGACAAATTGTTATGAGATAAATCTAAAAGCTGAAGAGCCCGTAGTGAACTCAAAGGAGGAATGGTCCCTTGGAAGCTGTTGCCATTCATTTGTAGTTGTTCTAAACTTGTACAATCGTCTAGAGTGCTTGGAATCTCGCCTGATAACATATTACCAGAGACATTCAACTGCCCTAGGCCTTTCAAATTTCCAATTTCGACGGGCAATTTTCCAGAGAACCGGTTATTGGATAGATCAAGATAGAGAGATAACGATGAGAGGGTTAGAAGTTGAGGGGGTATGACATCACTGAGATTATTTCCTGAGAGATTCAGAAGAAGCAAGTTTTTGCATTTGCCAATGCTGGGTGGAATTTTACCTGCAAGAAGATTTCCACCAGCAAGGAGCTGAATTAAATTTGTCAAGTTCCCTAAAGAGGGTGGAAGCTGACCAGAAAATTTGTTCATGCTCAAATCCAACATTCTTAGATCTAGAAGCTCTCCAATGTTGTGGGGAAAGATACCTGATAACTGATTGTTTGATACATCGAGATTCTGTAAGTTTACAAGATTTGTTATTCCAATCGGGATGGCTCCAGAGAACTGGTTGTAAGATAGTTGCAAGAGGATGAGAGTCGAAAAATTGCTGATAATTTCAGGTAAAACGCCTCCGTAGTTATTATTATTTAAGGCAAGCAATTCTAACACAGTGGTATTGGTCAAGGAGTAGAGAAAGTTCAAGTCATCGATTTCCCCGGTTCCTAGGTAGTTGTTGCTAAGAGAAAGCCACTTAAGCTCAGTCAATTTTTCAAGTGAAGGCAAATTACCAGTTAGTTGGTTACCAGCAACGCCGAGGTCCACGAGATTTGTGGTATTGGAGAAGGAAGCGGGAAAGCCTCCAGTGAAGTTGTTGAATCCAACAGAAAAATACTTGAGACGAGGTAGAGAAATGCCTATATCTGGGGGAAGATGACCTTGGATAATGTTGTCTCCAATGTCGAAAGTGTGGACAAAAGATAGATTGAAAAGTGATGAAGGGAGAGTACCTGATAGCCTATTCCCACCACCCAGTGCTAAAGTTGTAAGATTGACCAGTTGACCTAGAGAATCAGGTATCCTTCCAACCAGATTGTTGTAGGGTAGAGACAGATAAAGAAGATTTGATAAATTACCAAAAGAAGGAGGGATGCTTCCTGTTAAATTGTTGATGCCCATAAAAACACTTCGGAGATTCAACAAGCCCCCAAGAGCTTCGGGTACATCTCCTTGTAGAAAGTTCCGATTTAATAGGATGTAACCAAGGCTAGTGCAATTCGATATAGACTCTGGAATTTTCCCGCTAAATGATTATTGTTCAAGTATAGCCCAACCAGTCTACGCAGACGGCCAATTTCTGCAGGAATTCCATGGCTGAGTTTGTTGTTTTCAAGATCTATTATTCGTAGAAAGCTCAGGTTTCCAATGAAAGGTGATAACGAGCCTGAAAGCTTCAGGGACTGCAAGTCCAACACCGTCACCCTCCCATGCCGAGAACTGCAACTGATGCCCTGCCATTGACAGAAATGGATGGTCTCATTCCAGGAACTCAAAACCCCCAAAGGGTCGACAATTTTGGCTTTAAACTCGAGCAAAGCATGCAAATCTGTTTCGTTACTAGCACCACTGGCACAGCCAAAGCAGTAAAGAATGATGGCCAAAACACAAAAACAAGGAGATGGATTCATGTTTCCAGCCAACGTTTAGTGTTCAGGTTTAATTATTAATTAATATATTAAGTAAAAATAAATATATATTACTATATTATTAATAAATTTATAATTTACATGATAGACATATTCATATATAAATTTTCTCCTTAATTATACATACATATAATTTTATATCTATATTATATGAAATTTTATTAATTAATAATTACCGTTTCAATGATCAAATTGTAGACTTTTCTATACATATATATGCAGGATAATTTCCAAGTGAGAGGAAGTTGAGTGGGCTGCACGATGCCGCAGATTAGTCAAATGAAATTACCATGAAATCGTCCATTGTTGACTTGTGCAGAAGCAATAAGTCTTTGTTACCAAAAGGTGATGCCCTCATCCCAGGGGCTCTACCACCCGACCCGACAGGCATCATGAGGGAGGTAAATCACGGTACTCCAGCGGCCTCCTAGATGGGGATCCAGGTCTTGGTGTCCACAAGGAGTCCACCCAGAGGGCGTAACTCCCACACTGCGGCTGCCAAGACTCGAATCGTGGCTCTTTGGTACCAACACCACACCCGAGTACCAACTGGGCTACACCCGTGCGGGTGCAGAAGCAATAAGTCTAAATGGGTCGTTGGCTGATATGGAATTTCTGTATATCTATATTTATAATTCAAAAGCTATTTATTTATCCTGACTTTAGTTATTTTCAATTTTCATTGGTTGGTTTAAAAGGTGATGCTCTCACCCCCAAGGGCCCCTCACCCCGACCTGACAGTTTGTGAAGGAGGTTAATCATAGTACCAGCGGCCTCCTAAATGGGGATACGGGTCTTGGTGCCCACAAGGAGCCCACCCAGAGGGTGTAACTCCCACACTAAGGCTACCAAGACTCGAACTGTGGATTCTTGATTTCCAACACCCACCCGAGTACCAACTGGGCTACACCCGTGCGGGTTTCTTTCTATTAATCTTATTCAATCATAAGGGGAAAATAGCATTTGCTTAACCTAATATAGTCCTTTTATCATTAATTTGAATTATCAAAATTATACATTTTCTTTTTAATTTTATTCGATCATAAAAATCATTTGTTCTCATTCATGCATAAATTAAATATAATACTTTTTTCAATTGGAATTTAATCAAATATATTTTATTAGAAGATGAGAAAAATTAAAAAATATTCAAAATTTTAAAATGTCTCTATATTCTTGTTTTTAATTCCATAACTTAGTTCTAATATTCTTCTCTTTGTAAACTGTTAACTGTCAAATTTATATTAATTTTTTTGAAAATTAAATTCTTTTAAAAATCAACCTCTTTATTTATTCAAAATGAATGTTTTCAAATAAATTTCATAAGTAGCAAAATTTTTAAAAATTTAAATTTTTGAATGCAAATTAGAGCATGTTAATTTTTCATCATATTAAAAACTGTTTAAAGTGTATTTTGAAAATTTAAGTAAAATTAAAAATAAATTAAAATTTAGAATGAAACAAATAATATTTTATAATTATCAAAAATTTTCCACGTGCATTACAAATCAATAATACTTATTAATTCATCACTCATTATAATTTATTTTAATACTAGAAATTAAAATTTTCACACAGCAATTCTCATGGGTTTTGATTAGCCATGATGAAACCTTTCGTTTTTACTTGTAATATGTATATTAGTGGTTCAAGTGGAGTAAGATTCATCAAATTATAAAAGCATTTTTGAGTTAATTTACCCACATATCAAATATCAATTTTTATCTTAATTCAATATCAATATGATTTTTGATTATTAATTAATTATATATTTTTTTAATGTTTTTTTATTATATACATTTTCTTTACTAGTTCAAAAAAAAATCTAATAGTATTGTCTAAATGCATGAAAATCATATCATATCATTCATATTAACTATATTTTTCATAATATAATTGTTTTACAAATAATTTAGTATCCAATAATATCATCTATTTTTATATCATATCATATTGTTGATATTAACTATGGTAATGCCAAGTGCCCACCAGCAAAATGCGATCCGTTGAAGTGAATAATTGTGCACCATATATAGTGGGGGTGAAACCAAGTTCATCCCAGCCAAATGGGTCGGCAACCTCACTTCTAAACACGTGTCCTATAACTCACAATTTGCACCCACAAATTTGTCCTCTGTAATGGAAAGCCTCCCTCATTCGCCACGTCTCCCCTTCCACTTCATCATTTCATTGACAGTCACTGTTATAGATACTATATGATTACTCATCCAATCTTCATCTACTTGTTATAATTACTACAAATTTTGTTAATCAACAGTCGACGCGTTTTCTCAACGAGTGCACTCAGAATCAACAAGTATAAATAGCTCATATCATTCCATAATCTTCCCATCTAAAAAACCAACATTCGTATATACTTAACAACAACATTCCTCGTTTTCCCTGTCTGTTTTTCTCCTTGTTATCCTTATTTTTGTAGAGAAAATGGTTGCCCTCAAGTCTCTAGCGTTCATTGCTTTGCTTGTTGTGATGTCAGCCATAGAATCTGAGTGCAGAGTTGAAAGGAAGGATTTGGGACTGGATCTTGGTGGTGTAGGAGTTGGGGTTGGAGCAGGGTTAGGCTTAGGGTTAGGTGGAAGTGGCAGTGGTTCTGGTGCTGGTGCTGGGTCTGGTTCAGGTTCAGGAGGTTCTGGCTCAAGCTCAAGTTCCTCTTCTTCATCCACGTCAAGGTCTTCAAGTTCTGGCGGCTCAGGTGCAGGTTCTGAAGCAGGTTCATATGCTGGATCTTACGCCGGTTCTCGAGCTGGTTCAGGCTCAGGCTCGGAAGCAGGTTCTTCTGCTGGCTCCCGTGCTAGGTCTCGAGCTGGGTCAGGTTCGGGAGGCAATTAAATCAAAAACCTATCCCAAAAAAGAACAAAAGTAAAAAGTTTGTCCAAAAATAAATCTGTATCTGATGCCATATAATTAGTTGTGTGTCTTTTTGTTGTGGTTGTCATCCCTTTCTGGGCGTTGCTGCTAGTCCTTCATTACAGTGTTCGTGCATGGCTTTTTCTTGTTTTGCTTTTCCTTTTTTAATGCTTTGTTTCTTCAGCTTTCTCGGCGTGTCTGACTTCTGCCATTGTCATGTAGGACTGTTGGTTGGCAATAAAGATGTTCTTCTTATTTTCTTTTTCGGTGAGGTAGTCTCCCATTGATCCATGTAGTGCTTGCAACCAATCCCTACGTGATGCATGCTTGAGATGATTGCTAATCGTTTATCAAATTTCTTGTGTTGCATACAACCTAAAGAATGATATAATCTCAATCGATTAAATAAAATTCTTTCAAAATTAAAAATTAAAAATTCAAATGATAACATTTCTTTACAATTATCCTTACTGTATTATTCTATTTATACATTAAAAATTGATATAATTTCTTTGGTTGCACCAATATAACAATAATTGATTGCTCTTATTTTTAAAAATATCTATGAAGGTGATTCAATTTTTATTTGATAAAATTATATCAATTTGATAACAATTCAAAATCATATATTTATATTAAAATGTTAAGATATCATTTATTCCTTAATTATTTTCATATGTTATAAAAATAAGAGTTTATTAGAATATTCATGCTTAATAAAAATATTGTTGATTTATTTAAAATTTGATCAAGTATATTACTTGTATACTAATCACGTCAAAATAAATTTATGGTCTTGGACAATGAGAAAATCATAAAAAGCTTTTATATAAATTTATTTTATATTATAAAAATATTTATTTCAAATTTAATATAACTTAACTGTTTATTTTTACAAAAAAAATTATTATTATTATGAAATCTTTATAATTATCTAATATTATTATAAAATATAAAATAAAATCTATCTTCTCATAACTATATTTTTATGAGATTACGTGAACCATATTAATATTGTTTCAAAGATCATTCTGAATTTATATATGTTATTTTTAAATTGAAAATTTATTTCATAGTTTATACTAACCTTTTTAGCAATTTTATTTAAAAATTTAACAAGCTTACAAATAGTTGAATTAATTAAGAAAAGGTATAATATAAAATTCGTAGAAACTTATTAAATTAATCGAGGTGTTTCTTTAATGTTTTAAGCTTAAATTTTTTAAATAATTATAAACATGATAGAATTTATTTTATATATTTATAATAACATAATTTTTATAAAAATATAAATTTTTTTGTAAAAATAATAATTTTTTACAATAAACTTATAATAATTTTAAGTAAATTTGAAGTAAAGGTTTCTACAAATTAAAATAAACATAAAATAACCCCGTATTAAATTTTGTAAATATTATTTTTAAAAATATTTTATTTTCATAATGTCTTTAAACAACATAATTGAGAGTTCAAATTCAATTAAATTGGATCAATAAACTCTAATTTTTAAATTATAAAAGTATAGAAAAAATACTATTTTTGTAAAAATATGGAATTAAAAAAATTATTTTTAAAAATATGGATTTTTTGAAAAATTATAAAAAAATGATATTATATGCATATAATATACTTAATAGATACTAGAAAGATACCATTTTAATATATAATAAGTATTTGATATGTATATTTTAAGTATTTGATATCAAAATTTTAAATTATTCATTTTTTATTATTAATTTAGAATAATATACCTTTTATATTTTAACAATTTTTAATTTCAAAATGTATTTTATAGGGGATAATTGCATTATCATTCTTTTTTCTAATATCTTAATTGACTCTTTTAGCCTTATTTTCATGCATTTATTTACATTTCTTGGCATATAGTTTGTAATTTAAGCATTTTACATCATTTCATGCATCATATTCATTTTATTGTATACTTAGCATTAATTCAAGCATTTTATCATGTTCTTATATTTTTATACATTATTTGAGTGTTAGACCTAAATTGCATGTATTGACTATCTTTAGCTTATGATTTATTGTATTCTAATAACATGTTGCATGTTTTCTAGCAATTAACATTCATTTCATACATTAGAATATTAGATTTAAGGCTTTATGCATGTTAGAATAGGTATTTTTTTTCATGTTTTAGGTTCCTATGACCCGTGTGAGGAGCCATACGAGTCGTCTTTCATGTGGCTCCCTTTGTTTTTCCCCCTTTTGCATGATTCAAGCTCCACACGAGTCGTGCCTTTCTTCACACGATTTATATGACTCGTATAGAGTATAATTTCCCTCTCTTTTGCTAGTCGTTTGATAATAATTTAGAGGGTCATGATGCATTCTAGGATTTAACTCATTTTTAGATGGTTTTGGTAAAGGTAAATAAGAGATAGAATGTGGGAATGAGGCAAGTATCATTGTTAGATAATTAGGTTAAGGTTTTAGGGTTTTTTGGGGGATTTGAGAGAAAACAAGATTAATTTTATATGATTTGATTGCTAATCTTTGCTTCTGAAATATTTTTCTTGTCATAGCTTTTCATCAAGATGTTAAGGAAGCAACCAATGAGGAATCGAGAAGAGTAGAAGATAGAGTAGCAGTAGCAGGAGTAGTAGAATTGTTCAAGTTTCTCTTTATTTTCATCATCTTCTATTTTAATTTTGAACTCTTTATGGTTGTAATCTCTTTCATTATGATGTTTTTTTCACTTATTTCAATTCTTAGTTATGATTTGACAATAGTTTGTAGGGATTGGATGATGTTTGAATAGATTTAATTTCTTTATATTAGTAATTTATTTACTTCTTCATGTTCTTAAGTTGTGATTCATGCCAATAATGTTTGATTATTAGAACAGACATTTTCAACATGAAAACATTGAACTTGTTCTATTAATTGCTTTGAAAGAATGTTTAACTTAAATGAATGAACTTAGAAATACCTAATTATAACTGTCTAAACATAGATGTTAATTAATTTGGAGGTATAAAATGTAGAAATTGAACTTAATCACTGAATTTAACTTAACAGTCATTAAAGTAGGATGTTAGTTTATTTTCAATAGTTAAAGTTTCTTTTGAAATGAAGAACTTTATATTAAAACATTGTTTTTAAGTAAGTAATTGAATTGTTAATGAAGGATTTATTTGAGTTTGCATTCATCCATCCATATAGCTAATTGTCTATTATGTACATTATGCAAATTGGTTAATAACTTAGTAAATTAAATAAGCTATATCTTATAATTTAATTGTTGAGTTTTCGGGATAATCAATGAAATAAATAACTAGTATTTGACCACATTTAATTGCAATCTGTATTCTTGCGGTGATATAATTACATAATAAGGATTATAAATTTTAAAATTTGTTGATTCATTAAGATATACCTAATTATATACTAACAATAGAAAAACAATATATTATATATTCAAAAAATTATAAAATAAAAAAAATAAAAAATAAAAAAAAAGATATTTGTGAAAATAAAAAATAGTTTTAAAAAAATTAAAAATTCAATTTTTTAAATACATGTTTCCGTAAAAATGGAATATTTTCATGAGCGTCCCATATTTATGTACACAACCCATTTTCAAAATGGAAGCCCAAGTCCAGCAACTTATAAAGTAGTATTCCCCTTTAATCCTAACTCCATAAATTAATATCCAGAAATTACAATGAATGTTATTTTTCATGGATAAATTCTAAAATTATATTATTTAAATTTTAAATTTTAAATTTTATTATTTTTATATCTTTTTTATTAATTATATTAATAAAAAATAAAAAATAATTTATTTTCTATTTTTATTTCCTTGTTTCTTCTACATTCTATTCTTTCCTTCTTCTGTTTCTTTTTTCTTTTTAATTTTTGTTCTTCTCTTTGATCTTCCTCTTCATATTATTCTTTTGAGTTATGCATTTGATATTTTAAATTGCCCGGTTATTGGTTTTTACTATTTATGTTATATATTATATAATTATATGATAAATAAATATATTATATATACTATAACTATATATCATATGTATATCACATCCATGTAATATAAATATATATATATATATATATATATATATATATATATATTTATTATTAAAAATCAAATAGAAATATGAAAAAATATAAAAATATTAAATTAAATTATATAATAAATAATTAAAAAATTAAATTAGATTAAAAAGAAAAGAAGTAAGAGGAGGGGAAGATGAAGAAGAAACTAAATGAAAAAAAGAAGATGTATAAAATAGCGAAAGAAGAAGAGAAAAAAGAAGCAATAATAAAAAAAGGAAAGAAAAAAGAAAATATAAAGGAAGAAAAAAATTGTAAATAAATTGAGAAAAATATGTTTAATTATTTGTTTAGATTTGTATTTTTTAAAAAAATATTTTAAAGATTATAAAAGTTATTTTGATTAAAAATAATAAAAATTAAAAGGTTAGAAATCATTAACATATTTTAAAATTTTTTTATTAAGAATGAAATTAGATAATTTATGGAATAAGATATTAGTTACAACAAATCTCCTTACTTAATCTTAATTCAACAAACAAATAAATAAATAAATACTTATATAAAAAATATGAATATTTGTTTTAAGAAATTTATAAATTCCAAGGTTTGAGTGTTCATTTTTATCAATATGAATAATAAATAATTGTTTAAAAAATATAGAATATACCGTAAATAGAGAGATTTACGGATTCTTACGTTGGTTTCCTAAAGTGTTCGAATGCAAATACCGAGACAGAGAATCATAATTAGACAGCGGAGGTGTTCTGATTAGTCATCAGATACGAGGCTAAAACTTGCTATTAAATGTCTTAATCCCAACCTAAAACTGACGTGGCAACACATTATAAAGTTAACCTCAAAAGAAGTTGGAGCATGCCGATTGATTCCCCACACCCATTTTTCATGATTAACTAATAATTTCTCCTTTTAAAAAAAATATATTAAAATCCTAAATTTCAGATTTATGTAATCCTCGCCGTTGTCATCGATCGTGAATCCTCGTCATCGTCCTTCTGGGAACATAACAAACGCAAACGATCGGTTTTCCCCTCATTCGATTTGCTGCTGTCTCTTTCGTCTCTGCATGTAATTTGCTTCTTTATTTTTGTTTCGAGAGATTGTTTTTGTAGATTTTTTTTAATTAAGGATGGAGCGTTGTATTTTTCGGTAATTTTAGGGTGTTAATTGTAGTAATTGCTTATCTTTGACTTTATTGCTATAGAATCTTAGGTATTCGCCTTTGTTTTAATGAAATATTGTTTCTTATTGTTGATTAGATTTTTTCTTTTAATTTTGATGAATTTCAGGACTATTTTTTTGCTTTAAGAGCTGCTGCAAAAGATTCTGCTTCTATCAGGTGAAGAGAGCTTTTGGATTTGAGAATGAGAAGAAGCTTTCGATCCTCTTGCCAGCTTCTATCAGCTATTCGAAATCAAGATTACAGTTGTTCTGTTAATTTGGTGGTGAAAAACCAACAGAGACACTATATCGCTGCTTTTTGTAGCGGTTATGTTAATAAACTTATGGTGGATTGTGCTGATAGTGGTAGATTTGTAGGCCTCAATCGTATAGTTTATAGAACTCTATCCACAGAAACTGCGAAACTTTCAAACGGAGGTTGCATTCCTTTTCTTTGTTTTTTCTTTGGGATTTTCCAATTGTAAGTGATTCTTAAGAATTTCGAGAATAATTTCTGATTGGTTTGGTATTTGGTTTCTTGTTCAATTTGCAGATGCGAGTAGAGGAGGGCCACTTGTTGAGTATGAAAGAAGAATTGCTGCCGGTGAGCTTGTGGACGGTGATAGCTGTCAGGTACGATTGTTATTTTTTGTTCTGGGATGTATATGTACGTTTAATTTCTACAGTATTATTTTTACATTTTTGTTTCATTGAGGAGATTGAGAAATCAAAGATACATGAAACTGCTGGAAATTGAGCATCCTTTTCTTTTCCCCTGTTTTTTCTCTGGTTCATAAAGAGTCATGTGATATGGTTTTTTTTGTATATTGATAATATAGATATTAGTATTCAGCTAAGCATATTAACTAACAGTGTAACTTTTTGTGGGTTAAATGAAGTTGCTTGTGATTTCAGTTATAAATATGTTGCATTAAGAGGTTTGCTTTACTTAAATTTTCGTGGAATTCAACTTTCTTCCCTTAAGGTACGCTAAACATCATTTCTGCAGGTAGGCACCTTAAGAGAGCTTCAAAGACTTTATGATGAAATTGTAGAGTCAGCTGATGCTTGCAAGTTGGATCGCTATGCTACTTCTGACAAATCCGGAAGGTAACTTTAAATTGTTTTCCTTTCTCATGTTTTATATTTTATAATATTGGCATATCATAGTCCTTTTTCCCTAATAAAAAATGTGTATTTTCTAATATCATCGTCGTGGAGTGATCTTTATTTCACTATGCTATTTTACTTGTTACAGTTCATCATTCATTACTTTTGTCCATCTTCAGGAGTAGATGGTTGTGGTCACGTTTCATGCCTCAGTCTTCTTATTCACCAGTTAGAGGATTATATCTTTATGGGGGAGTGGGCACTGGGAAGACAATGTTGATGGACTTATTCTTTGATCAATTGTATGCTCGTCATGTTGTTTAAGTTTGTTATTATTTAATTTGTTTACTACATTACTCTGGAATTGTTGAGAAACAAAGTTTTGATGTAAAGTATAGATTATCATGCAATGCGATGCTATTGGTTTCTCTTTCCTCAGGCCCTATAATTGGAGGAAAAAGAGGATACATTTTCATGACTTCATGTTGAATGTACATGGCCGCTTGCAAGTAAGACTCTAGCCCACTTGTATCTCTTTAAAGTTTATGTTTGGAAATAAGGTTTCTCAGCTGGGATCATGTTGGCAGAGTTAATAATATGGAACATATTCACATGAGTTGATCTTCTGATTAGTTGCTTGGTTTTGTTATTTCCAGCTAATCAGCTCTCTTCCTCTCTCTCTCATATTTTTATGAGGCTGCAAATTTCACTCGTGATTATTATTATTATATTATCCTGTCAGCAGTGGTTTCTTAATTGGCACTTGTGATTTGAATATAAAGTAAATGGGGGTTTGTGTTAAATATTGGACTCTTGCAGAAACACAAGGGTGTGTCAGATCCACTTGAAGTTGTTGCTGGAGAAATATCTGATGAGGCGATTTTATTATGTCTAGATGAATTTATGGTATAACGAAGGATATTAACATTTGTTGATTGAATATATTTTGGTGTACTTCTTGGATATATTTTTATACTTTGAATGGCCCTTATAGGTGACTGATGTTGCTGATGCCTTGATACTGAATCGTCTATTTAGACATCTATTCAGCAATGGCGTTGTAAGTTTATTTTGGGTTGTCTTAAATCTTTATGTTATGATTGGAAATAAGTTTTTCTGAGATGGAAATTGATCTGGTACTTGAAACTCATGTGCTTATGCATTATGGAGGCAAGTGTAGATTCTTGTTGCTACCTCAAATCGAGCTCCCGATAATTTGTATGAGGGTGGATTACAGAGGGATCTCTTTCTGCCCTTCATTGCAACTCTGAAGGCATGTAAATAGATAATGTTTTATTTGGCATTCCGACTTGGTGAATTTGTTATTAGAGGTGGTATCCTGTTTGGGGGAAGAAATTAACATCTACCTTGGTTGTATATTTGCAGGAAAGATGTGTGGTTCATGAAATTGGTTCAGCAGTAGACTACCGGAAAATGACTTCGGTACATTGTGTTAATCTTTCTTCATTTGGGAAAAAGTTCATCTCTGCATTTTCAAAAGTTAATCTGAGTCACATTGATCGCAATTTCTTGACTTCAATTATTACAATGCCCTGCAGGCTCAACAAGGTTTATACTTTGTTGGTAAGGATCCATCAGACATTCTTAAGCAAAAGTTTCAAGAATTAATTGGGCAGCAAACAGCTGGTCCTAGAGAGGTGGAAGTAGTCATGGGAAGGAAATTGCAGGTTTGTTCTGTTCAGCATTCTGCTCAAGTGTATAATGCACATTGTACCAATTGAATTTTAAGTGATTCTTTCTAAATTTGATCAGGTTCCGCTGGGTGCCAATGGATGTGCATATTTTGACTTTGAGGATCTTTGTGACAAACCTCTTGGAGCTGCCGATTATTTTGGATTGTTCAGTGAGTGATACCCAGCTATATGGATTTGGCATGTACATCATTTATGTAATAGAGCATGGCTATGTGAAATTGGGTTGACTGACTGCATATGATTTGGATAAACATCTAAAATATGTTTCTGAAACAATGGAAAAGAGATGCAAAAAGTGACACCTCTTTTCTTTAGGAAATCTCCATGTTCTATGCACATGACATGTGTTATATAGATTTGTCCAAACACTAGGCTTTTATTTTGTTTTGTGAATGCATATGAACTTAGCTGTTGCTTCTGAATATCTTAATTTTTCTTTGTAATCGTGCAATTAGCTTGTGGCACATCCCGAGTTTTTTTCCTGTAGTACATTTCCCAAGTTTGTTGTGCAGCTTTTGTGGGATTAATCCTTACAGAAGTATGTATTCTTGTTTCGTTGTGCAGAGAACTTCCACACCCTAGCATTGGAAGGTGTTCCGATCTTTGGACTTCACAATAGGACAGCAGCATATCGCTTCGTAACTTTAGTTGACGTAGGTTCTTTCCTTCCTACTTAGTTTGACTTCCTCAAATATAAAATTTATAAGAGTGGATCGCATATTATTGGCCTCATCAAGTTTTATTTGTGTGGTCTTCTTTCTTAAGCTACTACTTTGTTTGGTCTCACTACTGCCATGATCTCTGGCATTTAGTACTTAAACTGGCTTCTTGTTTCTGCTGGATTCAATCAGTAATCTTCTTTTGTTAGTTTCCACGCAAACATACTGTCTCTGTGGCGGTCATAAAGTTGATATGTCATTCAGTTTTTGGAGTTTATGTATGCATGCCTCAGTTAGTTGCTAGTGTGTATTTTAAACATAAAATTGCATGGGGTTTTGACCTCAAACTATCGAGTATGATACGCATTTCATGAATTGTCCATCTTTCTTTTATTTCCATGTCGCTTTTCTTTGATCATGCTTTACTTTTGTCATTTGTTTGTGGTTTCATGATAAAATGAATAAAAGATGGAAAAGAAAAGCACTGTAGTTAATTGCTAGAAATTATAATTTGTTCCTATAGACGTGGAAGTCACAGTTCTAGCAAACGTACCAAGTTATCTTTTTTCTTTCTCCCCTTAATTTATTCCAAGAATTGGAGGTTGCAGAACTAGCATCTTCTGGAAGGCATTTCCCAACTCTGCATAAAACTTCACCATTTGACTGCAACACTGGCCTCGCAGCAATTTTATTTTCATATGAAAATGCGGGACTTTTGCCTTTGTGCCTTTCCTCCCTACCCCTCTAGTTTTCTTCCCCACAAAGCAATAGCGTTACTTCGATTACAAACAATAGTTTTCCTAACAAGCAGCTCAAGTTGAGTTTTATCTAACTTGAATTTGCCTTAATTATGGAGTGGAGCTTTTGCAAGCTCAATATATTTATTTTCCTCCTAAACTTTGACTGGTTTAGTCTGGCGAGTTTATCAAAAGAGCATCACTAGATGAAATGAAAACTTATTACTATTCTATCATGCTCTTTAAAGCATGGCTTGGCATTGAATTATGAACCTTATAGTATATTAGGTTTTTTCTATGTGCATCTCATAATTGAAGTACCAACGTCTTCATCTACAGGTGATGTACGAAAACAGGGCCAGACTATTGTGTACTGCTGAGGGGAGTCCTCTAGAATTATTCAAAAGAGTTGTTACAGTTTCTGATGCCCAGCAAATGAAACCTAGAACTTCTACAAGATCAAGGAAAAATGATGAAGCCGATTTATGTGTAGATAATGAATTGGGATTTGCAAAAGACCGAACCATTAGTAGGTAAATATTTGGATATTTTGATACCATTTGATTCCTATTGCATAATCTATAATAAATATTCATGCTTCAAGCTCCTTTCATTTCCTCTTGTAATCTGTCATGGATGAGGCAACACTATTTTTTCATAAAATAGGTTTCATTACTTTCAATTTTCAAGATCCTATTATTATTATTATTATTATTTAATTTGGAGAGCTCGTAATGCTTTTATTAATTCAATCAGAAAAAATGCAGTTTTCATCATTCTTCCCTGTTTAGATCTCTTCATAACTTTTTGGATTCTAGATATTTGTCAAATGGGTAAGCCTGACCGAATTTGAATGATCTTTTTCTTTCTGGAAACTCTCTCATAGCCACTCATATTCCCTACTATAATCAAGCATCTTTATTAGCAGCTTCATAGTTTTCTATTTTCTCTTGCACCAGAGCACATAATTTCCTCATATGCTAACAATGAGATGTCCAATCTGCATTTCATTTGCAGATTAACAGAAATGAACAGCAAAGAATACTTGGAGCAGCATGCCGCCGCCATAGCTGCGAAGCAGCACTCCCGGGAATCTGTCAACGCCAGTGTTGCTCAGGTGTGAAGTAGAAGGAATCCTACATCATCATTTGTACTGTATGAAGAAATTATAACATGATGGCAGGTTTTGATGCCCAATCAGGTTCCTGTTTCCCTTACTAGCCAAGTTCAATAGTAAGGTAACCTTCATTTTGTGTAAAATATAATCCTAGCAGCTTTGATTGTAACAAAATTCCGTTGCCAGCATAAATGTGGTATTTCTTTTTAGCTTAATAATACAACACACAGCCAAGCCTAGGCTCTGACCTAAAGTTGGTTGATTGTATGGGTCATTCTTTCATGATCTGCATGATTTTTGGGCAGAGCTTTTAGGTTTGTGTGCACTATTTTAGCTAAATTACACTGCTGATTTTAAATATATTTCAGGGTAGCAGCAAATATACTACAATAATAGACATTGGAATAATGAAGGCAATTTTGTTTTATGAGCCGCCGCTCATAATGGAAGCAAGTTGTTTGATTTCTGTTGAGAAAAATGCCAGCCCCATATTTACTTGGTTACCGCCTACGTAATGGTATACCCAAAATTAGTTGTGCTAACATACGTAGTTTCACTTTAATTTTTTAAATTATAAAAACCATGTTTTTGAATTTTAGGTAAACAGAAACTTGGATGTTGCCAATTGTTTATAATTGCGGCCACTGATTTGAGACAAGCTTAAATTATATATAATGCAAGTCAATTTTCGAAATATAACCAATTTCAATTGAATAACAATATCACAAACCGATCAATTAGGTCATTACTGCTGAATTTGTATGTGATTCACCTTTATTGTGTTTATAAATATGTACATACCATATTCTAAATAAACCTACATATACACACAAATTTGGAAACTGCTTATATAATTCCTTAAATCTTTTGCTTGCTGAATAAATGAATTTTGGAAATTTTATTTTTAATAAATAAATAAATAAATATCATGATTAATTTAATTATTAAGTCTATAAAATAAAAAATCAAAATAGTCCAAACATTTTATCCTAACATAATCTTTGATACTAAAATCAGTAATTAATTACTAAAAAAATAAACTTGAGAGAATTGTGTGTTATTGATAATCAATGGAGAAATTGTACGTCACTTGACTGCATGACACCCTTAAACTGAAAAATATTATATATAATATTTTATAAAGTATTATTTGTAGCATCACCCTGCTTGATATGTTATGTTTTTTAGGTATTAAATGTTAAATTTGTAATAAAGAAAACCTTTTTCTACATCATAAATTTAATTAATAAAAATCTCAAAGTTTTTAAATATTAATCAATAATAAAGATAAACTCCGAAGGCATGTGTGTGTGCATACACATTCTTTTTCTCTACTTTGGAATCTTACATTTGTGTGGTTAAAAGGTATCAATAAAATTTATATCAATTATTTTATGATAGATAAATGGATCAAATAACTATCCGTTTGTGTTGACTAAATGTTGATGGGCGTAGAAACCAACAAATTATTTTCCTACTTCATTTATAGAAATAATTTTTATGGAAGAATGGTTGATCTTACAAATAACAAATGATCCTTTGATTCTTTGCAATCAAAGATTGAATTTTAGAAAATAAAAAAAAATTAAAAATAATATTGAAAAAAATTCAAATGATAAAATCTTTTAGTCAAAAGCAAACAATCATTCACGTTAGTCATTGATACATTAATTGTTCCAAGACTACTCATTAAGTCGGTTATAGTTGTGGAAGTAACTTTTTAGAACCAATCCCTCCTTATTATTAAAGTGATCAAAGCTCTACAATCACTTCTAGATTTATGCGAAGCCGTATTGAGGAAAATAAAGTACAAAACATGCACGCATAGATAGGCCAACTTCATGCGCCGACACGTGAGAGCCAAAAACTTCATATGCTATATGATCAAATGAATCATAAGGCTATAAAATATATATATGCAACTTAGATTCAAAAACAAAGATATATACTAAGCCGTATCGAAGAAAATCCTGAAAATACATGTGTGCGGATGAAAATTCAGAATCTACAAAGAAAAAAGATAAAAACCACTTTACTAAATGTCTGATTTAATAAACCTAAAAAAAAGGAAATAAAGAAAATAAAAACAGAAACAAACTCCCTTATTAAATAAAATGCAGCATTTTATATCAAAATGCCCGGACTTTCATTTTATTTTTTTTCACAATTGTAAAGTAGAAAACAAAAATCAATCATTAAAAATTAAAAAGAGAAGATTGAAGATAACTCAAAAAAAATTATAAAAAAATAAACTGACTCTATTAATCAAACTATGAACATAACATAATATGAATAAAAATAAATACAAAGAGAAAATCAAGATTAGTTATGATTCATAATCTTAGCTAAATTGCTTATTTTTTTTTATCTAAAAGAAGCTAGGTTACACAGAGTAACCTTATTAAATTTTAAATGATTTGAAGTAGTATATCCAAAACTTTTCATTGTTACACTCATTCTTCTTCTGAAATAATTGTTCCTTCTTAAATAAATATTAAATTTTATCAAGTGTTTTAGAGCCATTTAAAATAACTAGAGTTTCATAACGTGCGTTGCACGTTAGTATAAATTTTTTGACCCGTCATTTATAAGCATTATGTGCTTATTTAAAATGTTGTTTATATAATGTTTTCATCCAATTTTCGATAAAAAATGGAAGCAAATATTAATATTAATTAGCATAATATTAAATTAAATTAAATTATATATAATTATCTTGTTAAATTTAAAAAATGTCTGTCTTAATATGAATTAATATAATATTAAATCATTATATCAGTATTAAAATTAACAAATTGAAAATGTAAACTAATGTATAATTTAAAGATAAATACTACTCATTTTATTTGTATTTATTAGATACTAAATTTTATTCAAAGTTAACAACTACTAATTTTATTCAAATAGAAATACTATTTATTTTATTTATATTTGTTAGCAACTAAATTTTGAATTAAAAAATTACTAATTTTATTTATATTTAATAACTATTAAATTTTATTCAAAGATAAATATTACTAATTT
>CANYBF010440633.1:0-35966 GCA_948192965.1 Dalechampia spathulata
AGGAATTCTTTACCTTCATGAAGATTCTCGCCTTAAGATAGTACATCGTGATTTAAAAGCAAGCAATGTGTTGCTAGAAGAAAACATGAATCCTAAAATTGCAGATTTTGGGATGGCAAGGCTTTTTCATTTGGATCAAACTCAAGGCATTACCAGCAGAGTGGCAGGAACTTAGTAAGTAGCAAAATTCTGAAGCTAATTTACTTGAGAACTTTCTAAGCTGAATTTCCTTAAGAAACTAAATCGACTAAGCTTTTTTAATCTTGACAATATACAGTGGCTATATGGCTCCGGAATATGCATTGTGCAACCAATTTTCAGTGAAGACAGATGTCTTCAGTTTCGGTGTCTTAGTCCTGGAAATTGTGACAGGAAAAAGGAACAGTTGGTTTAATGATTCAGGGGATCTAGAACATCTTTTAACCAATGTAAGACTTTCACACCCCATTTCTGTTCTTCCGTTTGTACCCTTTCTAACATGTTAATCCGAGAAGTCCGAACTGTGCAATTCTGTCTGCAGGCATGGAAAAATTGGAGAAAAGGAACAGCAACGACACTGATAAACAGTACACTAAGGAGCACGTCAGCAAGTGAGACAATGATGAGATGTGTTCACATTGGATTATTATGTGTACAAGAAAATGCAGCAGATAGACCCACCATGGCTTCAGTTGTTGTCATGCTACATAGCAGTTCCGTAAGTCTGCCACAACCTTCACAACCTGCATTTTTCATGCATAGTAATACTGCTGCTGTCGCGTCCACGTTTCTACCGAGCTCGTCGGAGCAATCCGTAGAGTATACACAAGCAAGAACTCGTTGGTCCATGTGATTATAACAATATATCAGCATTATACTGTATCATTCTGAATTCAATCTGTCATTTTGATTAAAATTAAGGACTATATTTATTTTTGAACAGTCATTAGTCATAATTTAATTTTTTTACAAAAAAATTATAAATTATTAATAAATATAGTTAATATTAATAGTATAATAAAATCATCAATATGAATATTTAATATAGCTTATTAATCTATATTTTATATTTTATGTTGAATTTAATTAATTATATATATTTTATATTTTATATGTATAACATGAATATGTATGAAATTGGTAATAATTTTTTAATATTTAATTAATAACATTATATGAGTTATATATATTTAAGTAATTCAGATAAAACTGGTGTAATAGAATTCTATTTCATTTATTCATATATATTTTTGTTATTATGTATATAAAAGAAGGATAGATACATATTTTTATCTAAATCAAATAATAAAAATAAAATAAAATCTAAAATAGTTTTTCAACCTAAATTCTGGTTAGATTATACAATAAATTAGAGGGAATTAATGAAGTATTGAATTACGCAAATCCTTATAATAAATCATACAAATGAATTAGAATATGAATTATTTACAGAAATAGCACTTTATTATATGAGAAAAAAATAATATTAGAATTTTTATAATCTTGTGAGTATAATAAGCTCAAAAATTACTTGAATTACACTTCTCATATAAATTTGGAAAAAAAAGAAATTATTAAAACTCTAATACTCCTTATTATTCCAACTTAATTTTATATTTTCTCTGCTTCTACTTATAATTGTGTTCAGCTTTATTTATTTATTTATTTATATATTTTAAACTAATAATAATTTAAATTTTCAATCAATTATTTTAAATTAAATAAAAAAATTATTTAATTCTAATATATTCCAGTTAAAGTCAGTTCTAATAAATTTGACGTTAATTTTAATTGTAATTGCACAAAATAATTAATTTGATTAGTTTAATTTAAACATCAATTTATCTTCAAATTTTGGAGCCTACGTCCAATTAATTAATAAATCAATTTATTTTATAAGAAAATATTGGGAAAAAATAAAAGATAATAAATAATAAACAATATATATTCTGTTGATCATCATCTAATATTATAATGATAAACATTTTCTTATGTCATCATGTAATTGATTTAAAATTATTATAGTAATTATTATTATTATTATTATTATTATTATGAAGCTGCTATAAAGAAATTTAAATAATATTTTTCAATTAAAAATTGAAACTACCAATGATTATTAAATAGCATTCATTAAAAAAGAATTTATGAATAGTTATTTGATTTTAAAATAAATAAAAGTTTTGTAATTGAAGACTTTGATTGAGAAAATAAGATAATATTATTTCTTTATATGATGATAAGATAAGCATTTCGATGTCTTCATTTTTCAATAAAGAATAGTTTTGGACAACAGTGCAATTTTATCGCTTAATCATCCAATTTTATAGCATGCCTATTGTGCCTAAGCAACAAACAAATGGTGCGACTTGCACTTGTGGAAGAGGTCCTCAAATTGGCAAAACTTGGTAGCCAGTCAGGCAGCTGTTCCCATCGAATGGGGATGACAGCAACTAAAGGCAACGGTAAGGGAGACTAGCTTTGAGTGGCTTCCAACCTCTATGTTCTTGTGATCTTACGAGATCTGATTTATTTTTTCTGTAAAAGAACAGTTTCTGCTGAGTGAGCAGCAATTAAAAGATATAAAACTGCACTTGGTACAAATGTGTTTAGGCCACTAAGCTTTGTATGCTGTAAGTGAGGATTCTGATACTTGGAACTAGAGGATGAGGTCTAGACTGTAGACTAACAGAAGGAAATTGTCAAATCTGCCATTTCTTTGCAGTGCAGATAATTGAACTTGAATTTACAAGTGGACTTTGGTAGTTGTTGAAGCCAACTCATTCGCTTCTCTTGTATAAGAAAATTGGTAGTCTATTACCTGCCATGTTCTTAGTTTTGCAACGGTCTGCCAATGTCAGGTTGTGATTATAATATCGCTAACGCTGCACCATTCACAGACACTAATTACTTGATTGATTCCCATGGAACACAAATGCTCTATTCCTTCTAAGTTATACATGCAAATTCCATGCGACGGTAATGGCCTAAAATGCACCTTTAGCGTTTTTCTGTTATTTCTTCTGATATTAGTTATTTTTCCCTTTTTGCTGGTTTCTTAGAATTTCTTTTCTCTAACCCCATGCTCTTACAATAATCATCTTCTTTCAGTTTACAATTTGAAGAAGTCTACCATTTCAGCAAAGTGGATCAATCACCAAAACAAGGGTGAGTTCCTTCTCTCATTTCATTGCCTCATTGTTTTCATTCATGTTTTCATGCTAGCTTAGTTTGCATTTTCGCATTTCATTAGAATTCATATGCATTTGCTGCCATCAAGTTTTACAAGTTCTGAATTGAGATGAATCCCATCAAAATTTCATGTTTTCTTACCATATGTTGAAAATTTTGAAAATTTTAGATTGATTTTTATGTCATAGCAATGATATCGGTTTTGTTGATGTTAATTTGAGAAATCCATATGAATTTTTATCACGAACTGTTTAAGATTCATATATTTGAATTACATAGGAGCTGATATTGGATTTGTCCTAAACAAGTTTTAAGTAAAGAAGAACGCCATGAGTCCAAGTCTAAGTTGAATTCAGCAAATACTCCACTATCTTGGATCAAAAAAACTAAATTTTATTCTAAGATATGAGTGGGCAATCAGAGATTGTGACAGCAAATCAATCAAATAAACAAAATACAACTGTGACGAGAGAGATTAGCCGAAAAGAAAAAACAAGTTAGCAATAACGGCAAAGGGTAAAAGAGTCTATATCACTAGCTTTGTTTGCAGAAGTCTGATAGTAGCAACTTAAGAGTTCAAATATATCTATCTTTTACAGTTATGATACAAATTCATATGGATTGATTAAAATTTGTTGATGCAAAAATGATTGATTTGCTTCGTCATAATCATCTCTTGATTTTCACTATTTTCATCATATGATTATTTTTCATGAATTTTTGATGGGTGAAGTTAACATCTAGAATATGTGAAATGAGTTGGCAGCGAATGTTCATCATATGTTCATAGACATTTCTGTTTCATAGACATTTCTCATCCACAGCAACACACTTCACTTCTATTCTCTACACTGTTTTTAGATTCAGGTTTTGTTTTGGACAGTTTTCTAAACTGGAAACCCATTTGGGTAAGTGGAGTAGGCAAATACGTTGCCCAACCACTATAAATGATTTGTGTTATGCTTGAAATTTTAAATATAATTTTTTAATAAATTTTAAAAATGATATAAATTAAATTATGATTAAGTATTATTTTGATTAGAATTATAATAATTAAATTGATTCATGTTATATTATTAAATTAACTTAAATTTATTAAATGTTTAAAATATTATTATAATTAATAAGTTGTTAGACGATTTTAATTGAAATTTTTCATACAAAGTATAAATATTATTATTCATTTTTAATAATATTTTATTTTATTTTATTAATTTATTATTTTCATATGATATGTTATTATAAAATTATTATTTTAATTTATAATAATTTTAAAAAAACCGATTTTTGTGAAACATTTCAATTTTTGTATCCTATCATTAGGTCTTTTAGAAAGATCAAAAATTGTATAATGCAAAATCACAAACTGCAACAGTTCAATTGTATGTCTAATTTTTCTATCAAAATTCACAAAACATCTATTTCTTTATAGAATTTTAAATTTTTTTAAAAATAATAGTATAATAATTTTATGGAAAAATAGAAATTAATAAAATAGTGTACACAATATTGAAAGGGAGGAAAAAAATAGTTACTATTGAATATTTTGATTTTTGTAAATTATAACATGATTATTATAGGATGAACAATTTGTTATTTCATTGCCTTAATCATTTTATAAGTATGTGACAAATGAGTATATATATTACATCTCTAGTTAACCAAATTTGGCCATAACATTCTGGTTTAACATCATCAACTTATTCTTTGATAAAATATTATAACTTTTTTAAAATTTTTTTTTTATTATTTTTCGGATTCTAGCATCAAAAGGTAAACATAATATATTGATATAAATAAAATAAAAAATATCTTTTATAAATATCAATATTAAGTTTTTTCAAATAAATTATAAATTATATAATTGAAGTCAATAATAACAAAATTACTTTAACATCGAATTTATAATTTAACTCTTCAATCAAAAATATGATAATTAAAAATCCTAAGCATCTATATGTAATATAAATATTTTCATAATTCATAATATCATTCTAATTCTTCTCCTCTAAATATTTACATTATAACAAATCCTTTAATTATTACTTTGATATAAATAATAAATTAAAAATAATAAATTAACACCATGTTAATAAAGTTTAACATCATTATACCAACTAAAAAGTGGAGTGCAATACAAAATAAGAAGAAATCAATATATGTGATGTTGGATCAGATAAATCAACTGCAACAACATCATTATTTCAAGCAAAATGCTTTGGCCGGGAGTGGATGCCTGAAAATCTACATACTTTTGTGCTACCACTCCATTCACATTTACAATATATGCATGTTATCAAGATAAAAGAAAAAAATATGAAAAATATTATGCATAATTTCAATTGTCAACTATCTATATAAAAACAAGAAAAAAATTTACAAAAATAATTGATTTGCTTTATGAAGATTGTTTATTGATTTTCACTATTTTTATCATATGACTTTTATCATCCTTGCTTATCATACTATGCTTCCTTGACTACCATTTGTGAGTGTGGCTTCATGCTTGTAATGGAGAATGGTATTTAGAAGAGAAGTATGTTCTTGTATTCATATAAAATCAAATAGAAAAAGATCCTAGGATATCTCATAAGATAGAAACTAACTTATCTAATCTACATTTGAATATACAATCAAATAAAATCAAATCTAATCTATAGCACTCCCCCTCAAGTTGGAGCATATATATCGATCATGCCCAACTTGTCATAAATATGTTTAATTTGAACTCCATTAAGTGCCTTAGTGAAAATGTCTCCTAATTGATCTACAGTCTTTACAAACCCTGTAGAAATTAGATTATGTTGAAGTTTCTCCCAGACAAAATGACAATCTACTTCAATATGCTTTGTTCGCTCATGGAAGATTGGGTTTGAGGCAATATGAAGGGCTGCTTGGTTGTCACACCATAATTTTACCGATAGCATGGGTTTAAGTCCAAGCTCATCCATAAGATGCTGAACCCAGATAGCTTTACACACTTTCTGTGCCATGGCTCTATACTCTGACTCAGCACTCGATCTGGATACAATATTTTGTTTCTTACTTTTCCATAATATCAAATTACCTCCTACAAACAAACAATATCCAGTGATCGATCTTCTATTACACTTAGATCCAGCCCAATCTGCATCCGAAAAACACTCAATATCAACATGTCCATGATTTCTATAAACAATACCATGACCAGGTGCATTTTTCAGATAACAGAGAATCTGTTCTACAGCAGCCCAATAGTTAATTGTAGGAGAAGAGAGAAATTGACTAACAACACTAACAAAATATGCAATATTTGGCCGAGTAACAGTAAGATAATTCAACTTTCCAACCAGCCATATATATTTCTTAGGATCTGAAAACAACTCACTATCATCTTTCATAAGTTGTAATCCAGGTGTCATTGACATACTAGACGGTCTTGCCCTAAGCTTCCCTGTCTCTGTTAATAAGTCAAGAACATATTTTCTTTGTGACAAGAAAATACCCTGCTTACTTGGAGTCACCTCTACTCCTAAAAAATATCACAACACACCTAAATCTTTTATCTGAAACTGGGTATACAAAAATGATTTAAGAGATTGAATGCCTGCAATATCACTGCCTGCAATGACAATATCTTCAACATATACCACCAGAATAACAATACCAAATTCAGTCTGTTTATAAAAGACAGAGTGATCAAATGTACTTTTCTTCATTCCATATTGCTGAACAGCATCGCTAAACCGACCAAACCATGCACGCGGGCTTTGTTTTAACTCGTATAAAGACTTTTTGAAGTTTACAAACCTTCGCATGCTCCCCCTGAGCAACAAAGCCTGGTGGTTGCTCCATGTAAACTTCTTCCTGGAGATCACCATGTAAAAAAGCATTCTTGATATCTAATTGGTACAATGGCCAATCATAAGTAGCTGCAGTCTTACAATTATGAAATGTTTTGACAAAAGGAACAGCTGCTCACAAGGGTAACAACAGTAGGAAAACTGCTCACACCGGACAGGAGCCTCCAAGAACAACAGTTGCTCACAAGGGCAGCAACAAGGGAATAGCTGCTCACACAAGGTAGTAGCAATCAAAGTAGGTTACAAATAGCCTAGACAATAAAAACTCAGAATCGTTTAACCAAGGAGCTGCAGAAGGTGAAGCGACGCAGGAGAAGAAATCGGAGCTTTACCGGAGCGTCCACGCGCCTCCATGCGCCGGCGCGTGGAATCGGAGCTGGAGGTTGAAGCTGCACGTGAGCCCCACGCGCCGCCTTATTGGCTACCAGAATTTGGGCGAACGCCGGTCGGTCTCTGAGGAAGTTTGTTTGGTGGGCGGTGAGAAAGGAAGGCCACTCTCTTGGGTGGCATAAAGAAAGGGACGGCTGTTCACGGGGACAACACAGGAATAGGAGGAGGGAGAGGGAGAAGGCTCTGATACCATGTAATGGAGAATGGTATTTAGAAGAGAAGTATGTTCTTGTATTCAATAGTCCTACCTATTTATACACAAATAAAGAATAGAAAAAGATCCTAGGATATCTCACAAGATAGAAACTAACTTATCTAATCTACATTTGAATATACAATCAAATCAAATCAAATCAAATCTATAACAATGCTCATACAATGACTGCTTTTGCTTTATCCTTTACAATGATAAATTTTGTAAATTTTATGTGTAGTGAAATCTCAAATGAATTGTTTGGATAAATGAAGTAGATAAAGAAGTATAAATAATTTGTGTTGGGTTTGAGATTTTAAATATAATTTTATTAAATAAACTCTAAAAAATGATATAAGTTAAATTATGATTAAGTGTTATTTTAATTAAAACTATAATAACTAAATTGATTATAATTAATGTTGGACTTTGGTTTTGATGTTAACAAACCATAAAGTATGTTGGCTCTATGTTTATTGCTTTTAATATTTACAAGTAATTTGTTTGAGTTTTGACATGTTTTAGTAATTTTCAAGGAGTGTATGGTCATACCACTAATTGGTATGGACGTACCACAAGACTTTTTGAAAATATGCTTTGGTTTACATTTTGGCAATAGGTTTGGTATGAGTGTATCATTTGACCATACGGCTATACGGATGTACGAATGTTACTATCTAATTTTGTCAAACTGGTTTAAACCTCTAAATATACTTTTATTTTTTATAAAATTTAAAAATATATGATAAGTAAAATTAAGATATTTAAATAATAAAAATTAAAATTTATTTGATAAATTAAAAAATTATGATAAATTTAAGTATTTAAAGTATACAAATAAGTAAGGTGGTATGTTAAATAAAAAAATTAAAATAAAAAATATATCAAGAAGAATATAAATATATTATTCAATATATTAAGCTCATACATTCAACATTTAGAATTTTCAGTCTTCTTGATTTCAACTCTTATTTTTTCAATATATCAAACACTATATTACAATATGTTGGGATAAAAATAAAGTATTTAATAATCTCAATAATTTAAAAAAAGAAAAGTGAAATAATATTATTTTAATTAATTTATAATCATATTAATTGAGTTTTCAAAATAATTACAATGAAATTAAAAAATGACTAAAATTTACAAATTTTGGATGATAATTTCAAAATTTGTAGTAGATTGATATTTTAAATTTAATCATTAGTTATATTGTCCCATTAACTTTTTTGTGCCATATTTTAAATTCAAATCATTAATTTATCCATCTATATTACAATTATCATCAAAATCTTAAAATTATATAAAGTTGTTTTAATACAAAATTGATGAAAATTATGATAATATCCAAATTCTAACATCAATAATGTTTCACTTAAATTTTAAAATAATATTAAAGATAAACTAATTATAATTATTATCATATAAAAATTTAAAATTAAGTATAAAGGAGGTTAATCAACCTTAATTTAACGTATAATCAAATTCAAATTGATTATATATATAAAAGAAATATTTTATTTCACGATATTGATTATATGTTATAAAAATTAGAAGATAAATCAAAAGTTATCAATACTTTAACATGAAATACAAATAATCATTTGTAAATTTATTGATTTATTATTATCATATAAGTATTCGATATAAAATAAATATATATAATGATAGATAAAATAATTAATACAAATTGATATATCAAAAAAGTAATAATTATCAAATAGCATCCATTAAAAAATTAATAAACAATTATTTGATGATTTTTGAATTAAAGTTGATTTTAAAATAAACTTAAATTTATATGAAACAAAACAACATAAAATAAAATTAATTTGAAAAAATAGAATAAAATATTAAAATTAAATAAAAATAAATAATTAAATCAATTTAGATTAACTATATTTAAATTAGAAATATATTTAACATATATATATATATATATTATGGAAATGTATATTTTGGCCTACCTTGGAAAGGAAGTTTCTTTTCCAGCTTACTTGGAGTGGGATTCTAATTTGCCAAATAAAGTCTCAGAAGAGTTCTACCTCGCCTAGGGTTCAATTTTAATATATTGGCCTAACTTGGAAAGGAAGTTTCTTTTCCAGCTTACTTGGAGTGGGATTCTAATTTGCCAAATAAAGTCTCATAAGAGTTCTACCTCGCCTAGAGTTCTACAATGATATCCTTTCTGGAGTTGAGAATACCCTAAAAAGACACATTTAAGAAATTGCGGTTCGAGTTTGTTAAGTTGTGGATGAACATCTCGAACAAAACATGTACAACCAAAGATACGAGGAGGAACAGAAAACAAAGATAGAGTAAGAAATAAAGTGTGAAATGGAGTAGTACCTCGAACAACAGAAGATGGCATACGATTAATAAGAAAACAAGTAGTAGCAATGGCATCAGCCCAAAACTGAGAAGGAACTTGCTGTTGAAAAAGAAGAGCGGTTTCAAGAAGATGACGATTCTTGCGCTCTGCAACACCATTCTGAGAGGGTGTATCAACACATGAGGTTTGATGAAGAATTCCATGTTGAGTCATAAAGGATTGAAATGAATGAGATAAATATTCTTTGGCATTATCAATACGTAAACATTGTACAGAAATGTTAAATTGTGTGCACATTTCAGCACAAAAGGAAGGAAAATGATGAAACAAATTCAGAACAATTTTTCATTAGATAAAGCCACATTACATGAGAATAATCATCGACAAATGTAACAAAATACCGAAAACCCTTCTTGGAAGAGACGGGACATGGACCCCAAACATTTGTATGAACTAAAGAAAAAGGTGAACAAACACGTTTATTGACTCTAGGACCAAGCGGACTACGATGATGCTTGGAAAACTGACAAGATTCACAGTAAAAAGATGGCAAACTGTTATACTGTGGATAAAGCATTTTTAACAAAGATAGAGAGGGATGACCTAACCGACAATGCGAAAGGAACAATTCAGAGGTCTTGGAGCAAACAAGTGAATAGAAAACAGGCATATCCAAGATATACAACCCAGTTGACTCATGCCCTCTACCAATAACCTTCTGAGTCATAAGATCTTGAAATAAACAATGATTAGGATAAAAGGAAATAGAACAATTCAAAGCACGTATGAGTTTACTCACAAAAACTAAATTGAATGAGAAATTTGGTAAATGAAGAATCGAGTTTAAAGAAATAGAAGAGGTTGGTTTGATGGTTCCTGAACCTAAAATAGCAGATGTGGTGCCATCTGCTAATGTAACAGAAGATGATGAAGGGAAAAAATGAAAAGATGAAAATAAGGTAGAATTACGTGTCATGTGATCTGTGGCACCTGAATCAATGACCCATTTGGTGGAGGAAGACAGAAGATAAGAATTTTGATTACCTGACTCAACATCATTAGAAGGGGATGTAGTAGATTGTTTCAAGGCTTCTCGATATTACGAGAATTAGGCAAATTCATCGACAGATACTAGTATTGAATTTGAAGGAGTTGTGGCAATATTGGCACAAGGAGTGGTGACAGATTGGGAAGATCGTTAAGACAACTTCCGGCAGGTGCGTCGAGTGTGTCCTTGCTCATGACAATAATAGCAAACAACCTTCCCTGAATCACGAGTAAAAGAACCACTTGGTTGAGATAATCGATGAGGTTGATTTTGTCTAGAGATCAAAGTAGAATTTGACGGTGCTAAATTTGAGGAAGTAATGCTATGTTCAGTATGAAGTACTCGAGAGAAAGTCGCATGTAAAGAAGGAATCTCAGAGCCTGAGAGAATTTGAGATCGAGCAGTATCAAATTCTGTAGGTAAACCAACGAGAAAACTCATAATTTCCATTTTCTCGAGGTTAGCATGCTGGACTTTCACATCGGTAGAAAAAGGCATCAAGGTCTTCAATTCTTCATAGACTTTCTTAAACTCCATAAAATAGGCCGTAAGAGTCTTATCTTGTTTTTCAGCACGATAGAAGGCTTTGCAGATATCACATGTTTGGGTAATATTACCCTTGCATGAATATAGAAAATCAAGGTAATCCAGCAATTCCTTGACTGTTGTACAGTGACTAGTAATGCTGATGACTTCAGTTGAAATGCAATTACAAATCTACAAAAATAACTTGGCATCCTCTCGTTTCCATTTCAAATGCTTCTCTTTGATAATGCTACTATTAGCATCATCTGATGTGCTGGAAGGTGGTGGATCATCCACCATGTAAGTGTCTTGTTCAATACTCAGTAGATACATGTCTACTGTCTTTCACCAATCATAGTAATTAGTAGCATTAAGCTTCTCATCACTAATTTTAACAGCTAAGGGAATAGCATCAGAAATAGTAATCCTGTTGGCTGCCATTGGTAAGCAAAACCTAACCCAAGCGAAGGGGAGACAAAACAAGGCAGAATCCAGCAGCAGCGAGAAAAAAAAATATTGACAAGTTCCAACAGTAGCAACAAAACAAGGCAGCAAGTCTTACAATTACGAAATGTTTTGACAAAAGAAACAGCTGCTCATAAGGGTAACAACAGTAGGAAAATTGCCCACACCGGACAGGAGCCTCTAAGAACAACAGCTGCTCACAAAGGCAGCAACAAGGGAACAGCTGCTCACACAAGGCAGTAGCGATCAAAGTAGGTTACAAATAGCCTAGACAACAAAAACTCAGAATCATTTAACCAAGGAGCTGTAGAAGGTGAAGCGATGCTGGAGAAGAAATCAGAGCCTCACCGGAGAGTCCACGCGCCTCCACATGCCGGCGCGTGGAATAGGAGTTGGAGGTTGAAGCCGCGCATGAGCCCCATGTGCCACCTTGTTGGCTACCAGAATTTGGGCGAACGCCGGTCGGACTCTTAGGAAGCTTGTATGGTGGGCGATGAGAAAGGAAAGCCACTCTCTTGGGTGGCATAAAGAAAGAGACGGCTGTTCACGGGGATAGCATAGGAACAGGAGCAAGGAGAGGGAGAAGTCTCTGATACCATGTAATGGAGAATGGTATTTAGAAGAGAAGTATGTTCTTGTATTCAGTAGTCCTACCTATTTATACACAAATAAAGAATAGAAAAAGATTCTAGGATATCTCACAAGATAGAAACTAACTTATCTAATCTACATTTGAATATACAATCAAATCAAATCAAATCAAATCTATAACAATGCTCATGCAATGACTGCTTTTGCTTTATCCTTTACAATGATAAATTTTATAAACTTTATGTGTAGTGAAATCTCAAATGAATTGTTTGGATAAATGAAGTAGATAAAGAAGTATAAATAATTTGTGTTGGGTTTGAGATTTTAAATATAACTTTATTAAATAAACTCTAAAAAATGATATAAGTTAAATTATGATTAAGTGTTATTTTAATTAAAACTATAATAACTAAATTGATTATAATTAATGTTGGACCTTGGTTTTGATGTTAACAAACCATAAAGTGTGTTGGCTTTATGTTTATTGCTTTTAATATTTACAAGCAATTTGTTTGAGTTTTGACATGTTTTAGTAATTTTCAAGGAGTGTATGGTCATACCACTAATTGGTACGGACGTACCACAAGACTTTTTTGAAAATATGCTTTGATTTACATTTTGTCAGTAGGTTTGGTATGAGTGTACCATTTGACCATACGGCTATACGGATGTATGTATGTTACTATCTAATTTTATCAAACTGGTTTAGGCTATGGCATGGTCATACCACCTGCACATATGATAATACGCTTGTTGAAAACAGCTTTTTTTAATATTGTTTTAAAACATTTTAAAATGATTCTTTTTGCATTTATTGCATTCCAACGATCATTTCAGCTAGGAAAAATTTATATTATTGTAAATTAACTTTATTGAAGGTAAGAAATCAATCATTGATCATTAATTTCTTTATTGAGCTCATTTTTGGATGATTTATGTATTTCTTGATTTCTTGAGTTGTAAATCGCTTAAAAAGGATTTTTGGATTTTCAATCCTTATTTTCAATCCTTAAAAAGGATTCCTCCCCCTTCAAAGTTGAGCCTACATGGTTGTTAACAAAATAATTATTTGTTATATTTTGTTAATATAATTTATCAAATATTGAGATTCTTAGTGCATTTGTTTTGAAATTTTGTTACACTTGTTTAAGATTCATTGACTTTGAATTATAAAGGATCTTGTATTAAATTATTTGAAGATATGAGTATGTAATCTTTGAATATCATTACAATCCAACAAATAAATAAAAAAAATAAGAGAGATTAGCAAAAAAAATTAGCAATAAAAGTAAATGGTAAAAGAGTCTATATTATTAGCTTTGTTTGTAGAAGTCTAATAGAAGTAACTTTTGAATTCAAATACATTTATCTTTTGTAGTTATGATATAAATTCATGTGGATGGATTAAGATTTATTGATGCACAAATAGTTGATTTGTTTTGTCATGATTATCTCTTGATTTTCACTATTTTCATCATAAGATTCTTTTACATAAATTTTTTGTAATACTCTGTATTTTATAGAATGAGATAATATATAATATATTGATGCTATATATGTATGAATTTTGAAAAATTATGTTAGTATGTGTTAAACCCTGAATTTTGATGTATGTATTTTGTGTTATTTAATTTAAGTTATTTGTAATTTAAAATAATTTTTCTATGTATGGTATGGGCATACCATGTTTGGTACAGGTGTATAACTTGTATTTGTTATGTGATACGACCATATGGTTGACCATACTAAGTTGGATTGATTTTACTATGTGGTACCATTTTTGGTATAATCGTATCGATTCTGTGTTTGTTATGGTACGGATATACCGTTGACCGTACCAAGTTGGGTTTGTTTTATTGAGAGTGGTATGGGTGTAGCAATAGGTGGTACAGTTGTACTGATGCTTTCTAGAATTTTGTTTGTCAGGAACTTTGTTTTGGTACAGTCGTACCATATCTCTCAAGAATTTTGTTTGTTAGTAATTTTGTTTCTGTACGGGCATACCAATGTGTGATACGACCGTACCAAGTTTTTTCCTTATGTTTGAATATGTGTTTTTGAATTAGTACAGGCATACGGGAATCCGTAAGGCCGTACACAACTTTCTATATTCATTTTAAAACACTTTCTAATGGATATATTTTAGAACATACACTTTCTATTCAATTTCTAACAGTTATTTCTTTTTTTCAAAGCTTCCTTTGAGCCTAGAACTTCATTTTCAAGTAAGTTTACTTGTTGTATTCTTAATCTAGCATTGTAAACTCTCATTTTATTCCATTCTCATAACCTAAGTATTAGGTTTGTAATTATAGGTTGGTGTGTAATTAATGCTTAGAGCATTATCTTGTATTTGAGAGTTTGTGAGATTGATATCATTGTAAAGGTTTGAGTGTGAGCCTGAAAACACTGGGGTTATGATTCATTATGAGGAATCCTTGTTGTATTGATTGATTGTGATTAGTAGAATCCTAAGTGGAAGACTTAGGAGAAGTGGACATAGGCAAGAGTTAGTACCAAACCACTATAAAGTGCATGTTGCCAATTTTGCAGCGATTTCATTTGGTATCAGAGCATGGTGCTCATTTGTTATTAGAAGTAAAATTCTAGAGTGAAAGATTATATGGCAACCCAAAGTATTGAAAGTCAATCATACACAAGACCCCCCCTTCTTTGATAGCATGGATTATCCATATTGGAAGCAATGAATGGAAGTCTTCTTGGAGAGCGATGGAGTTGATTTATTTGACTTGATTAAGAATGAGTTTTCCCCTCAACAACTACAACAGATGATGTTATAACTCTCAAGCTTAAGGCAACTTGGACAAGAGAAGAATTTAAAGCGAATGTGAGGAATAAGAAGGCGATGAATATGCTTTACTGTGCTATTAGCCGTGAGGAATACATATGAGTTTCACATTGTGTCATGGTAAAGCAAATTTGGGTCACTTTGGAAACTCATCATAAAGGAATCAATCAAGTTCGAACCAAGAAAATTCAACTGTTAACTCATAAATACGAGTTATTTACCATTAAGGTAAATGAGTCTATTTCAGAGATGTACAACCGCCTCATTATGATTACTAATGGATTGATGAAGCTAGACAAGATGTATCAAAAAGAAGACATCAATAACAAGATCTTGCAGGTGCTACCAAAAATGGATTGGGAGGTTAGAGTAACCTCTATTGAAGAATCTAATGACTTGTTGGTTTTATCAACCAATGTACTACTCGGAAAGCTTCTCACACATGAGATCACACTCAAATAAGGGGTAGAAGAAGACAAATAGAGAGGGATTGCATTTAAAGCATTGAAAGAAGAAGATACCTCTTTAACAAGTAAAGGGGAGATTGATGATAAAGTTGCCCTCCTCTCCAAACGTGTCAAGACTCTTCTTATGAAGAAGAAGAAGTTTGAAAAGAATGGCAAGAAGCCATTTGAGGCAAGAAGTCCAACCGTTTACTACGAATACAACAAGCTGGGGCACATAAGGAATGAATGTTCATGCCTCAATAAACCATCCAAGCCATTCAAAAAGAAGGCATTGAAGGTAACATGGGATAATGATAGTGAGAC
Source organism: Dalechampia spathulata (assembly GCA_948192965.1). Classification (NCBI taxonomy): domain Eukaryota; kingdom Viridiplantae; phylum Streptophyta; class Magnoliopsida; order Malpighiales; family Euphorbiaceae; genus Dalechampia; species Dalechampia spathulata. Next base: position 16,137 of record CANYBF010440633.1, read on the forward strand.
TAATAAGGATGTGTCCGATGATGAAGGAGCAACAAACTTGTGCTTCATGGCATTTTTGGACGACAAAAAGGATGAGGTAACTACATCATCTTAATATTATTATAGCAATGATGATTATGATAATGATGATGAATGTGATGCATTAGAAGCTTTGTTAGAAAAGTATGAGCATTTAGCTAAGAAGCATCAATCACTTAGAAGTAAATATGCATGCATTTTCAAAGAGAAACATGTTTTGTAAAATGAATTTGATTCTTGTAAAACAAAGCTTGAAAGTTTTGAAAAGGAAAACAAAAGTTTGAAGGATGAAAATGCTAGAATTTTATAAGAAAAGAGTTTATTGAAAGATAATTTATCAAGGTTTGAACAAGGTGAAGTTAAGATTAATTTTATCTTAAAACACCAAAAACTTATCTTCCTACACTTCTAAGGGCATGATTTTTGTTAAAGCTCCACTTCAACACAAAAACCAAAGGATTTTAAAAAGAAACATGTTCATCTTAAGACCAATAGAATGCATACCAATAAAGTGCATCATTATTCATGTTTATGCAATCATAGCCATTATTATGCATCTAAGAAGAAGTATATGCATAACCACTCTAGATTTAAAAATGTTACATGTCATTATTGTAATAAAAAAGAACATACTACCAATAGATATTTCATTAGAAAAATGCATTGGAATGATGATATGTATGCTTCTAACCCCCAAAGACCCAAATACATTTGGGTACCTAAGAAAAAGTAAATGTACTTATTTTGATAGGTATGCTTGAGATCTAAAATTAATGTAAACAAATGGTACCTCAATAGTGGATGCTCAAGGCATATGATCGATAATGCAAATCTTCTCTCTAACCTTGAAAAATGGGATAGCGGTAATGTCACATTTGGAGATAACGCTAAAGGCATATTGGAATTGAAACATAATTTGCTTAGTATTAGTCAATTGTGTGATAATGGCTATAAAGTTATTTTTGATCACAAATGTTGTTTTGTTTATAGAATATGTGATGATTTGTTAGTATTTTAAGATGATAGGATAGAAAATGTATATATGATTGATTTAGATTCTTTTGCTAATAAATATGTTAAGTGTCTTGTTTTCATAAGTAAGGACTCATGACTTTGGCATAGAAGGCTTAGACATGATAGCTTTAAAAGCATTGGCGATCTCGAGAAGAACGAGCATGTAGTAGGACTTTCAAATATCAAATTTGCTAAGGATAAATTATGTGAGGCTTGTCAAATGGGAAAACAGGTAAAGTCTTCATTTAAGGTAAAGAATAAGGTAAATCTTCCAAACTTCTATAATTATTACATATGGATTTATTTGGACCAACTAGGGTAGCTAGTTTAGGCGGTATGTATTATGCACTTATCATTGTTGATGATTACTCTAGGTTTACTTGGGTTTCATTTATAGCTCATAAAGATGATACATTAAATGCTTTCCAATCATTAAATAAAGAATGTAAAATGAGAAAGGATATTACATTTCTTCAATAAGGAGTGATCATAGAAAAGAATTTCAAAATGAAAGTTTAAAATCATTTTAAGATTTATATGGTATTTATTATAACTTTTCATCTCCTAGAACTCCTCAACAAAATAGGGAAGTTGAAAGGAAAATCAAACTTTTTATGATATGACATGTAAAATGCTTTATAAGTATCAATTACCATCATACTTTTAGACCGAAGCGGTCAACACTGCTTGTTATGTCATAAATCGAGTTAATTTAAGATCAATTTTAAACAAAACTCCTTATGAGCTATGGAATGGTAAAAAACCAAGAATCTCGTACTTTAGATTATTCAATTGTAAGTGTTACATTTTAAACACTAAGGATAATCTTGGGAAATTTGATTCAAAAACTGATGAAGGTTTATTCTTAGACTATGCAACATCTAGCAAATCATATAGGGTGTTCAATAAGCATTCTTTAATTGTAGAGGAATCTATGCATGTTGTTTTTTATGAGACTAACTCCCTTGGTCCAAGAAAGGACATTGTTGATGATGGTGATGTAAGAATTCTTTTGGAACAAGGTGACGGGAATGAGAATCTACAAGAAGCTATTCTAAATGATATTGAAAAGGAAGAAGTGAATGATTTTCCTTCTCATCTAGCTGTAACTCATATCGAGCTTGATTTTCCTAAGGAGTGGCAATTTTCGAAAGGGCACTCCAAGGAGCTTATCATAGGTGAAACATCCAAAGGGGTAACAACTCAGTCTCATTATAAGGATATTCATAACAATCTTGTTTTTATTTCTTAAATTAAACCTAAGAATGTTAATGATGCCTTAAAAGATGATAATTGGGTGTTAGCTATGCAAGATGAATTGAACTAGTTTAATAGAAATAAAGTATGGACTTTAGTACCTAAGCCTAGAGATGGTTCTATTATAGGAACTAGATGGGTGTTTAGGAATAAACTTAATGAAGATGGTGTCATAACTAGAAATAAGACTAGATTAATGGTACAAGGTTATTATCAAGAAGAGGGTATAGATTTTGATGAAAATTTTGCTCCCGTAGCTGGATTAAAACCTATTAGAATATTGTTGGCATATGCATCTCACATGAATTTCAAATTATTTCAAATGGATGTGAAAAATGCTTTTCTAAATGGTTTTATTAATGAAGAAGTTTATGTTGCACAACCCCCTGGTTTTGACGATTTTAAATTTTCAAACCATGTTTTTAAACTTACCAAAGTTTTATATGGTCTTAAACAAACCTCTAGAGCTTAATATGATAGGTTAAGTTCTTTTCTTATTGATCATGGTTTTGAAAAAGGAAAAGTAGACACAACACTTTTCATTAAGCATTAGAAATATGATATTTTATTTTCAAATCTATGTGGATGATATCATATTTGGTGCCACTAATGAAAAATTGTATAAAGAGTTCTCTGAGTGTAAGCAGGGAGAATTCGGGTTGAGTATAATGGTAGAGTTGAAGTATTTCTTAGGACTTCAAATCAAGCAATGTGAAGATGAGATCTTCATCAACCAAGTCAAGAAATGCTCAATAAATTTAGACTAGAATATATAAAAAGCTAGCAAGAATCCTATGAGCACTACCATAAAGCTTTCTTTGGATGAAAGCGACAAACATGTTGATCAAAAGAAGTATAGAGGTATGATAGGTAGCTTGCTTTACCTAACTGCTTCTAGGCTTAATACAATGTTTATTGTGTATATGTGTACTAGATTTCAATCATCTCCTAGGGAATCTCATTTGAGTAATGTGAAAAGAATTTTTAAATACTTGATTGGTACTATGCATTATGGCTTGTGGTATGCTAAGAATGACTTATTTGACTTTATTGCTTATTTTGATACTGACTTTGCTGGCAATGAGTTAGATAGGAAAAGTACATATGATACTTGTCATTTCTTAGAGAATTATTTTGTTCCTGGGTTTAGCAAGAAACAGAATTGTGTATCTTTGTTTACTGCTGAATCTGAGTATATATCTGCAGGTTGTTGTTATATCCAAGTGTTATGGATTCAACAACAATTAAGGGATTATAATGTTTGTATGTCTTGTACTTCTATTAAATGTGATAACACTAGTGCTATAAATTTGTCTCGAAATCCCATTCAGCATTCTAAAACTAAGCACATTGATATTAGACATAATTTCTTATATGATAATGTGCAGAAAGGGAAGGTTGTATTAGAATTTGTTGATACAACTCACTAATTGGCCAACATTTTTACAAAACCCCTGAGTGAAGAATGTTTAAACTTTATCAAACATAAGCTAGAAATGATACATGGATCATTTTTGAAGTAGGGTTAATTGATGGACTTTAGAAAGCTTGAGAAATCCTATTAAATCTCTTCAAAAATTTTTGAATTTCAGGTCTCGTATGGTCGTACGACCTTTGATACGCCTGCATAGATCCTTCTATTTTAATTCCAAAATCTGCCAAGTATCAGGTACGGTCGTATAGCTTTTTAGAACGCCTGTACATGTTTTAGGCATAAAATCGATACGGTTGTACAGATTCGGTATGCCCATATATGATCAAGTCTCAAATTCTTCAATTTTTGGGTGAATCTTTGGTACGGCCGTATGTGAATCTTGTACGCTTGTACCAATCAAAATTTCAAAATTAAAATTTTTGGCGAAGCTCTCGTACGACCATACATTTATGCGGTACGCCCATACGCGATCTGGAAACCTTATTTTAAAATCAATTTTTCAGTTGCTACTGATTATCGGAAATAGATTTTCTCCAATTTCTCTCTTAAATCCTCACCAAATCTACTCAAATCACTCCAAATTCATTTGTCCACTCTTCTACTCTTCATTTTTGGTTGGTTTTCTTTCAAATCTTCAATTTTTAATTTTAATTTTAACTATTTTGTTGCTTTTTGATTTAGTTTTTATTTATGATTTTTGAGCAATCTAGTCACTTTTAGCTTTAGGCTCTTTAGAGATAGTTGCTTAGGATTGTGTTGTGGTGCTGTATGTCAAATTTTATTGATTTTCATGCAGGTGAAATTTTTTGAGTTTTTCAAAAATTAGTCAAAATTCTGCTTAATTTTTGAAAATTCTGTTTTTCTGTCAAATTGTTTGTTTTTTATTATATCAGCCCCTCCTACTCACAGTAACTCTTCATCATAGGGACGTAGAGTCAAACGCACTATTCGTGCAGACACTGGCCTTCATACGACTACTCCTGCCTCTGTTATTTGCACCTTTATTCTGAGTGAGAAAGTTTTCTCTTACTCTCATTTCATGTATCGCTCTACTATCCGTCAAACCGGATTAGAGGATGATGTTTTGTGATATTTGGCCAATGTTGGTTGGCTAAATTTTGATTTTCTAGATAACCACTATATCTAGACTGTTGCTTTAGAGTTTTTATAAACTTTTCAGCTGTCTAGTTCCTTCAGCTGCACTTTTTGTCTCTTTTGCAAACTCTACACTCTTTCTTCATCAGTGTTTGATGCTCTTTTCGACTTCCCCACTGATGGCATTACAAATGCTAAATTCGTGATCTTTGACCACAATTCTTTCTGGCAGGATATCGCACTTGATACCCCATGTTGTCCCTCGAGGTTTAAAGCCTCCTGTCTTCAGTCTCCTTCTCTCTATTAATATCATAGACTAATCAACTATTTGATTTTTAGGAGATCTGAGTCTAATGACACTATCACTGACCTGGACCTGGTCTTCTTATATTCTATGGTCACAGGTACCCCGATCAAGTTTGAACGCTGGCTTCAGACCTCTTTACATGAGGTCAGTATTCAAAAATAGCTGGGCAGATCTATTCTTTTGAGCCCTATCATTCATCACATCTGTCATCAGCTTAATGTCTTTCCTTCTTCTCCTCCTACTCTTGGACCGAAAGGTCCTAATCTTGACCTATCGTTCACTGAGTATTCCATGCTCCTTGAACGTGATTCTAATGGTGAGTTCCATACTCATTCAGAGTACATTGCTCATCACCTAGAGCATCTTCTATCATTAGATCTTTCTAATGACATTGTCGCACTCTACAGATGTAATGATATTATTATTTACCATCATATGCAGGTGCCACTTCCAGATGACACACCTGCAAAGTGGCATGAGTCTTTTGATCCCTCTGCTACTACTGCCTCTATCAAGCAACTTTGATTTGCAAATGCCAGAGGCATTCGCAGGGTGAATCCTCATTTACTACTGCTCTTAATCCTACTCCTGCTGCTGCTCCCATACCTGATCCAGCTACTTTTGATACTATGGCTTCTCCTTTTTTTTACTAAGTTGGTCTCCTAGTAGCTTACTGCTATTACCACTCAGCTTGATCACCTTGATGTTATTGAGCGCCACCTTGATTCTATAGATCAACACTTGGATTAGTAGGCTGCCAAGTCACATGAGTTCCAGACGATTACAGCTGCTACTCTTCAGTCCATTGGTCTCCTGCTAGATCCATTTATTTCTCCATCAAGTCCTCCTCCTAGTTCGCAATGATTGATTTTGATGTTGTCAAAGGGGGAGATGTTTTAGATGTTTAGGTCTAGTTTTAGATTTTTAGACTAGTTTAATTTTTTTATTTTTATTTCATTATTACTCTAATTATTGTATTCATTTCGAGGAGGATATTTTATTGTGATCATTGTATTCATTTTTGAGTATATATGATATATGATGATTATTCAGTTCATTGTCTTAAATTATTTACTGTTGTTTACTCTAATTATGACTTAGTTTGATATTACTCTGATCTTTATTTTATGCTCTGATCATATGTTCTATTTATGTTATGTTTATGCTTTGATCATACAATTGTGTATGTTGCTCTAATCATATGTTATGTATTTTGACATTCTTTATTTATGATTTTCTCCTTCCCTTATGTTTGATTGATTATTTGGTATTTCATGGCATGATTTCTAAAACAAAGGGGAGATTTCTAAAAAATTTTCAAACCTAAACCTTTTGAGTATGTTTTTGCAAATTGAACTTAAATTGATTGTCAACATCAAAAAGGGGAAGATTGTTAGACCCTGGATTTTGATGTATGTGTTTTATGTTATTCAATTTAAGTTATTTGCAATTTAAAATAATTTGTCTATGTGTGGTATGGGCATGCTACTTATATTTGTTGTGTGGTACGGCCATACGGTTGATCGTACTAAGTTGGATTGACTTTACTGTATGTGGTACGGGTGTACTATTTTTGGTACGATCATACTGATTTTATGTTTATTATGGTACAGACATACGGTTGACTGTATCAAGTTGGGTTTGTTTTGTTAAGAGTGGTACGGGCGTACCAATGGGTGGTACAATCGTACCGATGCTCTCAGGAATTTTATTTGTCAGGAACTTTGTTTTGGTATGGTTGTACCAATGGGTTGTATGGTCGTACCATAGCTCTTAGGAATTTCATTTGTCAGTAATTTTATTTCTGTATAGGCATACCATTGTATGGTACGGTCATACCAAGTTTTTGCCTCATGTTTGTATATGTGTTTTTGAATTGGTACGGGCATACGGGAATCCATACGGCCATACGCGACTTTCCAGATTCATTTTAAAACACTTTCTAACGGATTTATTTTAAAACATACACTTTCTATTCAATTTCTAATGGTTATTTCTTTTATGCAAAGCTTCCTTTAAGCCTATAACTTTACTTTTAAGTAAGTTTACTTGTTGTATTCTCAATCTAGCATTGTAAACTCTTATTGTATTCCATTCTCATAACCTAAGTGTTAGGTTTGTAATTATGGGTTGGTGTGTAATTAATGTTTAGAGCATTATCTTGTATTTGAGAGTTTGTGAGATTGATATCATTGTAAAGGTTTGAGTATGAGCCTAAAAACAATGGGATTATGATTCATTGTGAGGAATCCTTATTGTATTGATTGATTGTAATTAGTAAAACCCTAAGCGGAAGACTTAGGAGAAGTGGACATAGACCAAGAGTTAGTGCCGAACCATTATAAAGTGCGTGTTGTCAATTCCGCAAGGATTTCAGTATGCATGTAAATTAATTAATTAATATAATTATCTATGAATTTATATTTTACTATTGAATTAATAATATTAGTTTTAAATTGGTTTAATTATAATATAATATAATATAATATATATATATATATATATACTTAGATATATAAATAGTTTATATATGTATATATATGAATAAATATTTATTTATTTATTAAATAATTTAATTTATATTAAATATATTTGCAATGCGATGTACGAAGTAAAATAAAGAAAGTTTTCACTGCAAGTAGGAAGAGAAATTGACCAAGGAAAAAATTAACCTAGGGATTTACATGAATCAAATTCAAGAAATTATTACAAAAGATGGGAAAAATATGTAGGTACTGAAGGAGTGTCTAATCGTGATTATCGGATATTTGTGGCTACATACATGTAAGGCATTATACGTATATACTTTAATTGAAATTAAATATATAATACTTGATAACATATTTGTATATATGATATATGACTAAAAGTCTGGGAATAATTATTTATTTTATTTACTTTTGTGTATTACATGATCAACTTATATTTGTTGCTTCTATGATATGTTATATACAATTCATTACTTGTTTACTGTGTTGATGGGTTTGTGTAGTAAATATGATAATGGTTTATTCTTGATCATATTATTATACCTTACAAGATTAATAAGGTACCTATTACAAGATTATCCTATTATAAGATTACAAGATTATCCTATTGAAATCCCAAATATGGAGGCAACACAAGAATCGAAAAGAGTTGAAGAGATGGAAAGAAATGGAACACAAAAAAAATTTAAAGTGGTTCGGCCAACAAATGCCTACATCCACTTACCTAAGTAAACAACTTAGGTTTCCACTAATCAATACACAAATACAACAAAGAATTCTTCAACAAGAATTCAATTCCAAGTGTTTTCCTTAGGCTCACACTTAAACATTAACAACAAGTGTTTTCCTAAGGCTCACACCAAACCTCACTCAAGAAATCAAGAAAATACTTCAAGAGTACATCAAAATGTATTTAATAAAGAAAATAATGTTTGTAGATTGATTTCCTACCTTTAATAAGGTTAATCTACACTTATATAAGCTATTCTAAGTTTATATGACCGTTGAGGATGCATTAAATGTAAAATAAAGCCGTTATACAACTTTTTCAAAAATGCTGAAAAATATATATTTTGACCCATACGGCTGTATGCCTCCCCGTATGCCTGTATGGCACTCAAAAAATATCTCCAAAATGATGCCAAAACATCGCGTATAGCTGTACCATAAAGTAGTACACCCGTACCAAACTTTCTGGACATTTTTCCACTCCGTACAGCCTCTTTGTATACCCGTACGGCTTAGGAAACCAAACGGTACGCCCATACCACTTCTTGTACGCCCGTACCACTTCTTGTATGCCCGTACCACATAAAAAATACCGACAAACAGAATTCTTGAGAGCTCCGGTACGATCGTACCACCCATTGGTACGCCCATACCAAAACTGGTACATCCATACCAAACTTAAAACACTCAAAACTTCAATAATTTTCATAAAACATTATTTATTTAACATCAAAACTAAAATAAAGGACCCCCAAGGTCCAACATTCTCCCCCTTTTTAATGTTGACAAACCCCAAATACTTTTTAATCAAAATTAACTCCCCCTCACAAATTGCACCCTTGCAATTCATACTCAATGAAAATTATTTTCAAAATGCATACAACTTTATTTTCATAAATTTATTTTCACCATACTTCTCCCCCTTTGGCTACATCAAAAAGAAAATAAGCCAAAATCAATCATTGAAATATGTACTCATGCATATGTTTGAAATTTTCATTTCAAAATAAAAACAAAATCAACATTCAACACACATAACAATCACACCACAAGAAACACAAAGCTCAAAAACTCCCCCTAAGTAGTTGCATAGTCTCATTCTTCATTTCACCAATGCAAAAGAGACTTCATTTTATTACTTAAACATCCATCTGATCTCATTTTGTGAACTTCAAGCAAAACCTACAAAACACCTTCATTTAACTTTTGGTACCCAAATGTATTTGAGTCCATGGGGGTTAGCTTCACATGAGTCATTTGGAATATATCTCAAGTGACTTAATCTTATAAAACATTTATAATTAGAGTGACCAAACTTTCCACAATAATGACAATGACCAAGGAAGGATTTAGACTTCCAACTTCTTAGTCTATGAAAATGAACTTTCCTTTGTTCACTTTTCATGTCATTTCCAATTCTGACATTTGAATGCAAACACACACCTTTTACCTTTGCATTAAAATGCTTTACCCCATAATTGCAATTCTTATGTAATTGACTTCTACTTGAGATCTTAAACCTCTTAGCATTGGAGTTTTCAACTCCTTTATTTTTATTTCTCTTGGCAACCTTCTTAATAGAAGTAGCTTTGAGAAATTTGGGGCCATTTGATGAAGAAGGAGTGTTTTCATTATAACCTATACCTTTTCTATCAAATTTGAGCTTTTGACATTTAAGAATACTATCAACTTTAATGCCACCGTTTTCAAATTTTGAAAGGTTTTCTTTTAAAAACTCATTTTCTCTTTTCAAATTCTCATTTTCCAAACACAAATCTTCTTTTTCCTTTTTCAAGGATTCATTGAACATTAAAAGATTTGAAACATTTTCAAATGATTTTTGAAAATCCCTTTTTGAAGAAGTTAAAACATCTACTTCCTTTTTCAAACAATCAATCTCTTTTAAAAAAGTTAAGTTTTTAGATTTAAAACTTTATTTTCCTTAGCCAACTGCTCAAGTTTGACAAGAGATTCCTCTAAGACAATTTCCTCATTATCAAACTTATTATTAAGAGATTGGTTAGAAGTACGTACCTTATTAAGATCATCTTCATCCTCCATTGCCATGAAGCATAGTCAATGCTCTCCAATTAAGCTTTCATCATCCAATTCACTCTCATAATCCCAAGTAGCTTTGAAAGCTTTCTTCTTGAATGGCTTGGATGGTCTAGAACATTCACTCTTCACATGTTCTTTACTTGTAGATTCTTTTTTTCTTCCAACACTTTGCCTTAAGGTGATCTCATGAATAAGAAGTTTTCCTAGAAGCATGTCGATCGAAAGCATTGATAGATCATTTATTTCCTTAATTACAATCACCCTTGCTTCCCAATTCTTCTTTGAAAGAACTCTGAGAATCTTGTTATTGATATCTTCTCTAGCATAAGTCTTCCCAAGCTTATTTAGACCATTGATAATCATTATGAGCCTATTGTACATCTCTGATACCCTCTCATTTTGCCTCATAGTGAACAGCTCATATTCATGAGTCAAAAGTTGAATCTTCTTGGTCTTCACTTGATTTGTGCCCTTATGATGTATTTCTAAAGCATCCTAAATTTGTTTAGCAGTCATGCGATAAGACACTCTTTCATACTCTTCTCTACTAATGTCATAATATAAGATAGTCATAGCCTTTTTACTCATAGCATTGGCCTTTTTATCTTTGCTATTTCACTTATCTTTAGGCTTCAATGTGGGAATGCCTTCAATGATAGTTGTAGGAGGACTATAATCATTTACAATGAAGTTCCATAATTCAACTCCATCACTCTCTAAAAATATCTCCATTCTATATTTCTAATAAGAGTAATCTATACCATCATAGAAAGGAGGTTTTGTACAAGATTGACTCTCTAGACAATATGTTGCCATTTGATCTTAACTCTATGAATGTTAATTCTTGAAAAATAGAGCCCAAGCTCTGAAACCAAATGAAATCCCAAGTAAGGCAACACAATAATCAAACAAGAATTGATAAGAGGGAAAGAAATGGAACACAAGAAATTTATAGTGGTTCGGCCAACAAATGCCTACATCCACTTACCCAAGCAAACAAATTAGGTTTTTACTAATAACTTCACAAATATAACAAAGAATTCTTCTCATAAGAATTCAATCACTAGTGTTTTCCCAAGGCTCACACTAAACCCTTACAACAAGTGTTTTCCCAAGGCTCACACTATACCTAACTCAATCACAATCCCTTCCTATCTCTCAAAACATATCCCAAGAGAAAGATAACAAGGATTGGAAACCCAGAAATTCTTTTCAAAGGATTTACAACTCAAGAAATCAAGAAATACTCAAGAATACATCAAAATATATTTAACAAAGAAAATAATGATTGTAGATTGATTTCCTACATTCAATAAGGTTGATTTACACTTATATAAGCTATTCTAAGCTTATATGACCGTTGGTAATGCATTAAATGTAAAATAGAGCCATTATATAACTTTTTAAAAAATGTTAAAAAATACATATTTTGACCCGTACAGCCATACGCCTTCTCATAGGCCCATACGATACCCAAAATATGACTCTAAAATGATGTTGAAGTATCACGTATGGCCGTACCACCAAGTGGTATATCCGTACCAAACTTTCTGCATAATTTTCCACCTTATACGGCCTCTTTACATGCTCGTATAACTTAAGAAACCAAACGATACGCCCATACCGCACCAAAAACACTGATGCATAAAAATTTTTGAGAGCTTCGGTGCAGCCGTACCATACATTAGTACGCCCAAACCAAACTTAAAACACTCAAAACTTCAATAATTTTTATAAAACATTGTTTGTTTAACATCAAAACTAAAATCAAGGACCCCCAAGATATTAGGAATATTTAGGTAATATTTAAGCTTTAAATATAAAATTATCATATGTTGAATATATTTCAAATATGTATGTATATAATATTATATTAACTAGAGGGGAAATATTATCGATAATTAGGAAGTAAATTAATATTTATTTAAACCTTCATAAGCTAAGTAATTATATGTTAAAGAAAAGAGGGTTATGTGGAGATTAGTCTACAAGTTGCCAAAAATTATTGTTTAAACAGGTATTTTTATGCCTAACTTGAGGCGATGAGAAAATGATCATATGCCTAATTCATTAACTAGTTTGGAAGCCATTGAACTTAAGGGTTGTAAATGCTATATAGAAATGGTTTAAGAAATGGACAACTGAAGGGAAAAGATTGCTTAGGAGCTTGATTCAAACATAATCTAAATTTAAGTAATGAAGGTTTATGCGTGAATTTATGATTCTTTTATATATAAGAATCCATGAATTTTGATGAGTTATTGCTACCATAAGAATTGGTTTAAATAATAGAACTTTTCTATTGTTATATGCTTTATTAAATTTCATGAAACCATTATGTAATTATTAAGTAAGTGATGCATGAACTTTGGTTGTTATGGGCTATTGGAAATTTTAAATGCTTAAAATTTTTGGTCAATATGTGAATTCTTATGGTTTAGTTGTATGATTGGTTTAACTGGAAATCGATAATTTTATCATGCCATTTAACATGGAACTTATTAAGCAGTAACGTATAGAATTGTTAAGTTGTGTTTATACTACGTGCTAATAGTTCCACATTAAAAAGAAAGTAAAGTTAAGGTTAAAAAAATGCATGGTTGGTTGAGAAATAAATGAGCTGAGAACTGTATAAATATTGAATTTTCTAAATTAAATAATGAAGTTGTAGTTAAGGGGATATTAGTATTTAGGGAACCATAGAAACTTAGCCAACTAGAGTCTTTTACATGTATTAACTTGTGTTATTAATGAACATGGTAATCACTTTAAACCTGAATTTATTTTATGCATTATGATGTTTAGCATGGAGTCACCCATGCATGATTGGATTGAGTGGTCAATATATTAATTAACCTTTCAAAAATGACTTGCTTAGGAGTTGATTAAACTTGACTTGCATAGTTGATTCTATAATTATTATGCCTGCATGTTATTATTTAAAACTATGAATTAATTTGGCAATAGTTTTGACTTGAAAATTCATAAGAACCCAACACAGGAAATACTTATAAGATTGCTTGAGTTAATATCAATCTTTGCATTAATATATGATGCAAGCTGCTGAAAACCTTGACTTTATTTATCCTTTAAGAGCTTTGAATGTAAGTGTTTGAATACAAATTGATTAACAATTAGGAATGTTACACATAAGTAAATCAAAGAAGTTCAATTTTGTATGTAAATAATAATCTATAATAATGAATGTTGTTATAAGAATAATCCATATATACTTGTAGTTGATATATGTGTAATTATAATAGAGTTCCATAAATGCTAAATGAATTAGTACATATGAATGTATGGTTAAGGTTGACATGAATTATTATAATCAATGATGTATGAAGTTAATAAAATAGTTAAATGGATTTCTAGGTTAAGAAGGTGTATATAATATGTATGAATTAGCAACTACTTAATTGAAAAGTAAACTAATTAATGGTTCAAGGGCCTTAATATTAAGTAAAAATAGTATGTATATATATTCATATCATACAATTTAGTAAGTGTTGAGTTATATTGTAAATTGAATTGTCATATTAATTCATTTGACTAAGGGTGATAAGGAAATTAAAATGCAATAAGCACAAAAGATAGGTGAATTGTTTCTCAGATTCCATAGATAGATAAAGGTAAAGAGAAAATAGGTTTATGCCTAATAATAATTGATTTATAAAAGATATTCATAGGTAAAGTAAAAAGAATTGCTTAATATAAGTTTGTTATTGTAAAATATGAAAACAATTATGAAATATTAACATGATTATATATGGAGCAACCATGTATCATGTTATTAATATTGGATCATTCACATAAATGGATACTTATGATAGCTTAATATATATATAGGTCTCAGCCCTTAACAAAGATCTATGTGGCAACCATGCAAGATACTTCTTATATAGGCCAGCTCTCAAATCCCTCCAATAATAAGTTCATGATTTAGTCAATCATAATATATAAACATCAAGAGTATCATAATCCTAATAACATGAGTATAACGAGCATATAACATAGCTCAAGTATCACCTATGAGTAAGGTATAATAAGATCATAACAAGACATGAATAATGAATAAAATCTTACTACTTTTCTTATTGATTAATAAAATTGATACATAGATTAGATTGTTATGCTCCATATGTAGGTAGAGGGGAATATCTTACACTAAAGACAAGCTTAATAAGTGTTTATCATCATGCTTGATCCCTGGACATCATCCAAAATTGATTAGTCACTTCCTCTTAAAGAATACCTATAAGTTATAGGAGTAAACATCAAATTGTTTCACCTATCACACCTTTAAAATATATAAATATATAAATAAATAATAAATATAAAATATTTATTCTACCATTAAGTAGGAAAAATCTCTACCCTTGACACTTTCCCCCACTCAAATGATCAATGACCCTGTCGACTATAACTTTAAGAAGTCATAATCTTAAGCTTTACTATTAAGAGGTTTGATGAAGTACTCATTGCCTTTAACTTCTTGGATTATCATCAATTATGTTGATAACTTCATTGTTGAGATTGTTGACTGCACCTTTATAACATTTAATTTAGTGTGTTATTGGTAAACATTAATTTTGTTATCAATATGATATGAACTTAACAAGTGAACAAAGAATATTGAATTTTGCTCTCTTCAATGTAGCAACTTTGACTCGCATATGACTCTATCTACTTTATCAAGCACTCGTACTCATCATCAGCTCATTGAATTATGATATATGTATGTTTTCATGATATTTTAGGCATTTTATAATGTTATTTATTATTATTTATTTATTATTTTATTATATTTTTATGATATAATTAATATGTTTACTAAGTGTGTGGAGTATAAAAGAGTTTTAAGTGAAAAATTACTAACAAAGCTTAAAACATTATTATCACAATCATGATACTAGGGTGTGATTATGATAGACCAAAGATGAACTAAGAGAAAGCATGAAAAATTGCTATCATGATTATGACATAATGGTGTGATTATGACCTCCTTAAAAATGCTAAGCTAGAGCACGTATTAAATAGGAAAGTTAAGGAATGGATGGTGGTTTTTAGTTATTTTAGATAAGAAAATAAAGGAGATTTATGAGCAAACAAAAGGGTAACTCAAGGAAGATGAAAAGCCTCTACCTCCATCATTACCTAATGAAGATAAAAGGCACTTAAGTGAAGTGAATGGATAATCATCCATAGAATACTATAGAATTCTTCAGAGTAAAGTGTAGAATTTATTATCTATTTTTCTAATTTTCTTCAAAAACTCTTGTGGAATTTATTATCTATTTATGGCTAAATCTTTTGATTAGGGATTGTTACTTTAAAACCCCATTTGGGGTGATATTATGTGTTTGGGTTATGTTTGCTACGAATATATAAATTATTAAGAAATTGGAATCTCTTTTGGTTATGCTTACAATGAGAGTTGATGCATGGTTTGTTTTGAACATTCAAGTTTTATTTGTATGTATAAGAGATTTACATGCTTATTTAACTCCCTTAAGATTACTTATTTGCATCTTTGAATTATGTCTCAAAAGGGATTTAGTTAGCTTAACCTTGAGAGAGGTGGGTTAATGCTTGTGGATGTCTATGAGTAGCAAATAAACATAGTACATGAAAATTACTCTCATTGGTGGTTTGGGTATCAATTCCTATATTTGAATATCATTTCTTTTCAATGCATTTCAGATTATATTTTTATTTTTGTCTAAATTACTTGATAATTATTTTAAGTTTAAGAAACTTTATTGTTGCTTAAATAAATTAGAAATTGACTTGGGATGGATAAATGAAAATCCCTATGGGATCGATACTATCCTACAATAATATATGCATTTTCAGTCGTGTAGAGTAGTTAAAAATTAACTATCAAGTTTTTTGCATCATTGTTGGGGACTTTTTGTTTAACATCATATCTAGAAAGTATAATTTGATCTAAGCATTTTGTTTTTGTTTTTTTTAATTTATGTTCTTGGTTGTTTCTTTAGGTACATGACCAAGAGCAAGACTAAGAACTCTTAATCACCACTTCAAGAGGTCTACGTAGATCTTACCAAGTTCAAAAAAGAAAACCAAAAAGCTACTCAAGGCCAAACTTCTCAAGCTATTACATTCAATATAGCAGATGAATAAAGGACCTTGATGGATGTTTTTAGGTCAGGGTTTTATACTAATCAATAAAGCATTACGAGACCTCTAGTAGTTGTTAACAACTTTGAAATTAAGCCAGCTCTATTGCCAATGTTATAATCTTTGGTGTAATTTTTTAAATTAGTAAATAAAGATCTTAATGCTCATATGATAAATGTTTTGGATATTTATGACATGTTTAAGTACAATGGAGTGATAGAAGATGTCATTAAACTGTGATTGTTCCCTTTCACATTAAAGGACAAGGTGAAGATTTGGTTGAACTCCTTAACATTGGGCTCAATCACAACTCAGTAGTAACTTGTGCAAGCTTTCCTATCTAAGTACTTTCCTTTGGCAAAGATAATAAAAACCATCAAGGAAATTACTAACTTTCAACAAATGGATAGTGAATCCTTACATGAAGCTTCGGAAAGATTTAAGGAGCTCTAAAAAAGATGTGCCTATCATAACTTGCCAAAAGAGTTATTGCTCTAAACCTTCTATAATGGAGTTAATACTACAACAAGAGGAATAATTGATGCTGCAGCTGGAGGTTCACTCATGAAGAAAATAATTGAAGTAGCATATGAGTTACAAGAGGAGATGACTGCTATGAAGGCATTATGGGCATCAGATAGGTCTACAATGGTGGTGAAAGAGCAAAAATGGGTGCTATCTCTAGACTCATCATAGCTCTTCAAGCTGAAGTCACCAATTTATCCAAAAAAATCACTAAAGTCACCAATTTATCCAAACAAATAAGTGATTTTGTAGTCAATGCAACCAATTTGGTGGCCAAGGTACAAGGATCTTATAAGTTATGTAGACAAGATGGACACTACATTAATGAGTGTAATTTATATGAGAACATGAAGTAAGTCAATTTCTTATGAAAATTAGTGCTTCTAATGGTAAGACTAGGTAACAAACCTTTTTCACTTACAATCTTAGACAGTGCAACAATCTAAATTTTTCTTGGAGTAAAAAGCATAACCATCTCAACCCCAAAGCAATTTTGAGTCCAAGATGGAGAAGTTTATGGAAGTGTTAGGAACAAAGATGACAAGCCAAGAAGAGTTACAAAGGAGAATGGAGGTAAAATTTGATCAAATTACAAAGAACCATTCATCCTCAATTCATAATTTAGAAGTTCTAGTAGGTCAATTAGCTACCATCTTAGTGTAAAGAAACACTAGAGGACTTCCTAGCAATATGGAGCCAAACCTAAAGGAACAAATTAATGCTATTCAACTTAAGAGTGGAAGGGAAGTTGTGACCATGGAGAAGAAGCATTTAGAAGATAAGAGAAATAAGGAAAAATACTATCATGATCACAAGGAAGGGAGTCATGATCGTGACAACCAAGCAAACCAAAGCAAGGAGGAAGTGAAAAAAAGCTGTTACGATGGTGATAGTATGTTACGTCTTTCGGCTGCGTAACATGCTCCCATAGAATGATTATTAACTTCCTAATCAAGGAAGTCAATAATTATCCTACAAAGGATTCTATACATTCTGTAAATTTTTTTTATACATATAACTTGCATATAAACTCATATTAATTCAAAACACCATCACATCATCAGAGTTATAATATACACCCATTAATATTTTATATATCTTTAGTTTTACGAAACTTACTTTATTTACTGCCAGAGTACTTTATTTAAGTAGTTGCACAATAATTAATAAAAATAGAAGTCTGAAGGAAACTTAAACCATTTACTAACAAACTGTTGATATGTCCAGCTGCTTTACTGATGTTTTGGTTCTGTGACTTTGCTTGGTCCTGCGTTTATCAATTGACAAACACTGAGTATAAACTCAGTGGTGCTAGTTATAACATGTAATACAAGGAATCATATATTCCATTAATTATTCCATGACATGTTGATGCTAAGTAAACATTATGTCATATACTTCAGAATAGCATTTCTATTTCATTTGTATTTCATATCATATATGTATGAAACATTTAGTATGACTAGTTAAAATATAATGAAATTCCAACTATAATAAATATTCAAGTGAAGTTAATATATCATTTAATCATATTATGAATTCACATCGTATTATGTTATATGTCATGAATTATGAACAATACTTATTTATAAGAATGCATTTATATTATGCATTCTCCCTCTTATTCCTTGATCCATCATTCCATTTAAATGTGCATTTACTGGGTCTTTCATTATAACATAACTTTGATTCTTTACATATGAGCTCATTTAACATCTTGCTTTTCAATTCTGTTTCTTTCATATCATGATAACATATTATTTTATTCCCGTAGGAATTTATATCATTGTACCCAATATAATCATTTAGCCTTTTTCTCATATCACATCATATTCTTTTCTCCTTATTTCACCATGTCATGCTATGTCATGTTTATATTGAATGCTTTATGTTCATGATATATATATATGATGCATAATTAACTTTAAATTGTTATAATAATGCAATGCTATTGGATTACTAAACCTTTGCCTCTTTGATCATTTAATGATCGAGGACTTCAAACATACTAGCACAAACCTGGTATGTCTTTCCCTTTGTTAATATCCTTGGATGATTCATGAATATTTTCCACTGATTTACCTATTTCAAAATCAATATTAAACTTTTATTAATAATTAAATTCATCCTTTATCATTTTATATTTATATACTACTGAATAAATCAATATCATTCCTAATGTGTTTCCTTTAGTTTACTGCTTAATATTCACCTTAGTAATAACTTATTTAATTTAAAGTCATTCTATTATTATTATTATTTAATACCATTTGATCATCATTTTTTATTTAATTCTTTCATTCCTTTATCCCTAATATGATTTATTCTTTTAATAACTTAACAATTACTATGTCATTATTAATTCATAAAACTGTCATCATCTTATTTCTATTTATATAATATCATATCATAACTTAAATCAGATTATAAACTTTTATCTTACCTTATAGTTTTTTAAATCAAATTTATTCCAACAATATCATGAATAATCTTATACTTAGTAATAAATGCTTCTTATCTCTTTTCTATGCTTGAGATAAAATAAGATAATTAATGTAACACCTTCTCTCGATGAAACGTAACGTATGCAACTTGTGAGGCGATCGTAACGTAGGCCACACCATGACGAATTTTTGTAAAATAATAAAAAATAGAAAAAAATCAAATTTTGTTTTCTATGATGTAAATGAAAGGAAAGTTAATCCCTTGTAGCGTATTTATTGGCTTTCGTCGGGGAAGGTTGATAAGTACGTTACGGG
>CANYBF010440800.1:0-13959 GCA_948192965.1 Dalechampia spathulata
TACTTACATATCAATAATTAATCCATTTTCTTATTCCTTATATTATAATATTATACTATATCTTTTCATCACATGTTAATTATATATTTAAATACTATTTCTTAATACCTTTACTAATACCTTATTAATACTTAATTATTAATTTCCTAATACATTAAAACCATATTTATGATGTCATCCTTACCACTTTATGACATCATCATTACATCTTTAATAAAAATACCAATTATAATTTTCTAATATTTACATATTATTATATACTTTTACTAATGTATTATCAATACATAACTATTTATTCTTTAATACATTAGAATCATAATTATACTTATATGCTTGCACCCTACTTACATCATCATTACACATCATGCTTACATCATCATTACCCAATTATGATATCATAATTAATTCCAATTATATTATTTCATCATATATATTATTAAACTTATGTTAAATCAATCATTTTAAGCATACATATTTAAATATATCAAGTGTTCTTAATATCAAAATCATCAATGAATCATCGTTTAGTGGGTCCATTTTAGTGGTTTTGTCAAAATTTTCATTTCAACATCATAGCCTTAAACTCTTATCATATCATATAATTTCCATATTTAGCATAATTTCATGTCAATATCACACTTATAATATATAAAAACATAACATATCAATCAATTCATGAATGCAAAGTGGGTGCTTGATTGAAGATGTGGCATGTATGCTTTATTATGTCATGCTTATGTCATATTTACTTTATCTTATGCCATGTCATGCTTATGTCATATCATCTTTCACATATCATGCTTATGCGATGTTATCTCATATGTCATGCTTATGTCATGTCATCTTTCACATGTTATACTTATATCATGTCATCTCATATGTCATGCTTATGTCATATCATCTCATATGTCATGCTTATGCTATGTCATCAACTGTCATGACTAAGTCATGTTATCTCACATGTCATGCTTATTCCATGTCATCTTTCATATATTATGCCATGCTATTTTTACCATGATAATCATGTCATGATGCCATATCATTTTTACCATGATTGCTATATCACATTTTACCATTTTATATCTACTATGATTGTTGTCATGCTATACTATTATGTACTTATTTCATGCTTATGATTGCTCGCTTGCCTAGGATAATTAACCTGACTAAAATGGTAAAATCAAAATTGAAATTTTGAGAAAATAGATCTTCACCACCCAAACCCGTCTTTGAAGGGTTTAACTTAGCACTCATGTTATGGGTTGGTTGAACCAAATTTAAAGCCATCTAGTGGTGAATCTATCTTATGATCCTTTTGGGTCCATATCATTCCTTGAGGTAGCCTCTTAAGAAGACTGCACTTTCACTCCAAGCGGACCTCTAGTGTCATCTATTTCAAGCCTCACTCTGGGTTATGCCAAAAGCCCTGCCTATAACTATCCAAAATAGTCTCAGTATTAGAATCATCAAGGATATCATAGTAGGCATCCAAATATTCATGAGAGATTTCATCCACAAGACCCAAAGCTAAATTAAACTTATTGATAGAAAACTAAAATTTTTTACCTTATAAACAAAACTAAATAACATCTTTACTATCAGGAGTAATCAATTTTTCCTTATTTGAAATAAAAGTGCTATAAAGTTCATAGATTAACACATAGAAAATAGGGCAGTTTATCTCAAAGAAAATGGTACCCTTAATGAAATTAGCATATAGTAAACCCATTTATTCAATAGTAGAGAAATTGATATACTTACTTTGCATAACCACAAATTGACTACTTTATCAAACTGCTTCTTTTCTTTCTTATCAAATTGTAAATTGCCATTAAGTTTAAAGACTGGAGATAGCAATGCATTTTTAGCCTTTCTCATTTTAATACGTGGCTTGACCATCAAGGCTTCATGTTTCATTTCTTCTATAGTTGGCTTAATGGGTTCAGGCTCATCTATAATTTTCTCAGTTTCAATTTTAGCCTTAGCTTCTTTTTCTTTAACATGTGTTTCATTGGTTTCTTTCTCCTTATCTCCTTCCTCGTTGACTTCCCCTTCTCTTTCCTCTTCTTGATCCTCATTAAAATCAACAGTAATCTCTCTCACTAGTCTTTTATAATGTTTATATGAATTATCATTTATCATCCAAGGGGGTAGCCATGCACGCTCATACTGATAAACTTTGGGAGGATTCTGATAAGTAAAAATGTGAATTATGGTATATTGTAAATCAACATTTGGTTGATAAGAGGATAAGAGGAATCATTTTTTGCTTATAGGGATAGTTGGTTCTTCATCTTCCACCATAGTTGACTCTTTACCGGCTCACATTTTGGTTGTTAGAGCTCCACCGTTGGTGGCCTTAACTTTTTAATTTGAGGGAATTTATGAGAATTGATTTTATGAGTTATAAGAAGAGAGAGGGTCCTATAAAAGAAAAAGAAAATATTAATTAATACTTCATTTACCCATTAATACCCTTTCCAAGGATGAAAGAGAAAATATAAATAGATTAAAAATCATCTTGCTTTAAAGAAAAATGGTGTGTTTTAACCAAGGACTCCCAACCTCTATTCCTTTCATTCTTCTACAACTCAAAATAGAAAAAAAATCAAAATTAGATTAAAATTCATGAAATTAAAAGGTAAAATAAGACTCATATAACTAATTAATAGACTTACAAGCATAAGGACTAAAAGAATGAAAATAATAGAAAAATAAAAATAAAATTTTAGTTCTAGTTTTTTAAGTCCTAAATTGACTTCCTTTCTTCTCTATTCTTTTAGAAATCAACCCAACATGATTATATATGTTAATTGGGTTGAGAAACCTTCTATAGACATTGACTTTTCACCTGTACGCTGTAATTTTGAGTTTTCTTTGATTTAGCTTAATACAGGTCCCCGACTTTGATCCCAATTTACATATATGCCTATTAGCCTCCTATGAGTGCTCTAGACATGCGAAGCATGTTACATTTTTCTTGTGGAAGGAGGAGCACATAACATGTATTTTTTTTATGTGTGGAGTACATAGTGTCACATGATGTGTATGTTTAAAAAATATACACATGGTGTACAACCTTTTCCAATACAAAACTAATATGCTCCACATGTCACCACGCATTTATGACCTATTTGATGCTTGTTGGGCATAGTGGGTACATCCTAATGTGCCTATATTGGGAGATGCACATAGGTAGTTTTTGCTACATATTTGGTATGTACTGCTACATGCTACACATATAGCCTTTTTTTGGGCTATATGTTGCACATATAGCACTATATATTGCATATATAACATTATATATTGTGCACATCTAATGTAATTTCATAAAATCCTACATTATTTGCTTGCTTTTAGCAACTTGTAACCCTTACCTATAAATATAAGTCATGTGTTTATGGGAAAAAGGTCTGACAATTAATGATTTGTACCTAAACTCTACCAAAATAATCACTTATTTAATTAAGCACTTAATTAAGTTGTTAATTAGAATTAGAGACTAATTAATCCTACTTTAAATCCCTAATCATATTTTAAAGTTAAGATCATATTTTGCTTGATTTAGATTTGATTGACTTCAATCATGAATGTAACAATAGCATTCATAGCTTTCTCATAGCTTGAATGATTGTGATAGTCATATTTTTATTAAGATTTATGTTTTGATTTATGGGAAAAAGGTCTAAAAATTAATGATTTGTACCTAAACTCTACTAAAATAATCACTTATTTAATTAAGCACTTAATTAAGTTATTAATTAGAATTAGAGACTAATTAATCCTACTTTAAATCCCTAATCATATTTTAAAGTTAAGATCATATTTTGCTTGATTTAGATTTAATTGACTTCAATCATGAATGTAATAATAGCATTCATAGCTTTCTTGTAGCTTGAATGATCTGTGATAGTCAGATATTTATTAAGATTTATGTTTTGATTTGTATTTTTACCTAAAAATTCAATCAACTTTGATTTCTGCATGCTATATGCTGCACACAACCCACTATATACATCACTCATAGCTTATATGTAGCGCACATCATGCTATGTGTGGTGCATATAGTTGCTAGTTTTCCTAGATTTTTTTTTATTTTCATTACTTTTCACTTGATTTTACTTTTTTTTTATGTTAGTCAAAGCTTTCAATAGGATTAGTAGTTTCACAATAACCCTAATGATCAATTTGATTAATTTTGGGTTCAAAATTAATTTTCAAGTTAAATGCTTATTTAATTTGTTGATTATTGCAATTGATGTGATTGGCTTGGATTAGATTTTTTTTATCTCTAATTGACACTTAAATAATGTTAAAGTCCTCTAATTTCATTATGTCATTACCGATTTATGTTGATTTTACTATTAAATCAATTAATTCTCTTATTTTCTCAATTAAATGTTATTTTAATTGTGTTTAATGTTGTCACTTGACATGTTTAGCCTAATTAAATATTGTTTTATTTTTAAGTGATGCCATATGAGATCTTAGAATCTTTTAATTATGTTTCTAATTTATTTTGCCTAAGATTGATTATTTTTTATGATATTCACTATCTGACTCATGTTTATCATTGCATTTTTATGAGTGTTACCATTACATTCATTGGACTTTGGTCCTTGATTCATGCTTTTACATGGCATTGGATTGGTCATTTATGTCCTATATCTCATTTATTGTCTAACATTATTTTGTTTGTTTACATTTTCCATTCATGCATTTTAGCTCATGCTACTCGAGGTTATTTTTCCTGAGTGGAGGAGATGTTGCTTAATATCTTAGATTTTGGTATCGTTGAAGATCCTTTGTAATAGAATAGGCCTTTATTTTATTAATTTCCTCCGACATGTATGATTTAGCTTTATTTCATCATGTATCCCCTATCTTTCTCAATCCCTTTCTTTAGGCTATTATTATTAATTTTCATTCATGCTGTTATGCTTGTTTTATCATTGATATATGATGCATGCCTATGTCATGTCATTATTTTACATGTCATGCTTATACTAAGTCATCATCTCATATGTCATGTCTATACCATGTCATTTTATATGTCATGCTTATGCCATGTCATTTCACATATCATGCTTATGCCATGTCATTTCACATGTCATGCCTACACCACATCATCTTACATGTCATTCCTATGCCATGTTATCTCACATGTCATGCCTATGCCATATCATCTCACAGGTCATACTTATGCCATGTCATCTCTCACATGTCATGCATATGTCATGTCATCTTTCACATGTTATGCATATGCCATGTCATCTTACACATGTCATGTTAATTCTATGTCAGCTTGCATGCCATGCATATGCTATGTTCTATTCATCATGATTGCCATACCATATTTATCATGCCATATATGCTATGATTATTGCTATGCTACATCGTATTATGTGCTTATGTCATGCTTATGAATGCTAGCTTACCTAGGATAATTAACTCTACTAAAATGGTAAAATCAAACTTGAAACTCTAAGAGAATTGATCTTCACCACCCAAACCCATCTCTAAAAGGTTTAACGTAGCATTCATCTTATGGGTTGGTTGAATCAAATTCAAAACCATCTAATGGTGACTCCATCTTGTGACTCTTTTGAGTCCATCTCATTCCTTAAGGTAGCCCCCTAAGAATACTGCACTTTTGCTCCAAGTGGGCTTCTAGTCCCTACATCATAAGCCTCACTCTAGATCATAATGAAAGCCCCACCCACAGGTTGGTTGTATTGCATATTATGTATACTATTTATATCTATACACTACCATTTATCCTATATCAAATTGATGATTGTGGGTGAGTAAGTACCTTGGACTCCATTCGACTCATTGGGAAAGCAAGTTTGCCTTCACCACTCTCTACTAAGAGTTACAATCCTTTCATGATTTTGTATCGATTACATAACCACATGCTTATTCAATTGGCATTCTCTTATCATAGCAATATGATCATGCTAAAATACTATCAAATTTTCACCATAATCCCTTATATGATTAGACAACAATCATCCTTTTGCTTGCCTCACATGTTAAGAGTATCACGCCTTGAGTACCTAATGTAACTCTGAGCTAGTATCCTACCTAGGAGATTTTAGACTTACCGATCTTCATGGAGGTATAAAGGTGGTAAGGGGTGCTATTGTGTGCTACATGTTCACTAAATCTTTTCATGTTTTCTGTCCAAAATGTATGCATGCATGCCCATGCATGATTTTGACTAAACATTTCTTTGCAGCCATAACATTAAATGTTTCATAGCATAGGTCATGCATACATTCTATGTATTGCATCATGTGCATCACATGCAATTGAATATGCATACATATTCATCCATGCTAAATTTCTCTATCATGTACAAACCATGTTAGGCTCACAGCCTATAAAGAATGTTACATCTCCATCAGATATTTTATGCTCTATACTTGATGATACCTCACTCGTCGCTGTTCAAAAGCTGATTGATTAGTCTATGGCCAAGCTTTTATCCAACAACTTGAAGACTCTCCTATAATAGCATTCCAAGAATCTCTTTGTCTTGGAGATATTACCAACCCGTTAGCTCTTATGAAGGATAAGGGGAAAGTAGTAATCTTGTATGATACCAAGACTGATGATGAGGTCTTGCCTTATATGCATGATGTTCGCAATTCTAAGTCTTTTACCCTAGAATAAAAGATAGAATAGTTGTAGTCTATCAAAGAAATGTGGTGTGTTTGGATTTTGATGAGTTCTTGGTCCAAGCTATTAAGGGGCTACCTAATAAGTTCAAGCTCCTAGATGTTCCCAAGTACAGTAGGGTTGGGGATCTAAAGAATCATCTCAAGACGTACACCATGATGATGAGCATGATAGACTTGTCACATGAGCAGATAGTCTAACTGTTCTTTATCCTAATGGAGAGACCAACACTAGCTTGGTATTACATTTTTAACAAGGCAACCATGGTCGAGTGGAAGCCTTTCTACACTACTTTTTATAAGCAGTATGGGTTTAAATCCCATTTTGATGTCACTCTACTGGATATGGAGATGGTTAAGTAAAAAGCTCATAAGTCTTTCATGGACTACTTTAGTTGGTGGATGGATAAGGTTGCATTGGTCAAACATAAGCCATCTGAGTTGGATATGATCAATGAGCTTATTATAAGGTAGTTACCAATGTACTAGGATAAGCTGAAGTATCATACTTTTCATAATTTTGAGGATATATACTCTGTCGACTAGAGGATTGAGCAAACCGAGGGGCTGAAGAAGAAGGAGCTTCCTTTATCAAACCCAAAACCATTACATACACCTACGCATAGCATAAAACCCACTACATTAATGCTCTACAGATACTAAATCCCATACTCTAAAACACTACACAATCTTGTAGGTACTCAAATCTTGGGATGCCACTTTCCAATGTTTCCAGGTGTCTCTTAAAAGCCAAACTTCCAAACACCACCCCCAGCCTTAGTCGATACTAAAACCTATTATCATTACTACCAGTATCATGACCATAACACTGATGATTATTGCTATCTCAGTTATGTCATTCAAGACCTTATTGATTTGGGTGAGCTCAAAGATCCCTAGAAATCTAAACCATATACTAAAATAAACTTATTTTCTAACTACCATAAATTCAAATGCACCTACATAATCTAATCAGGGTTTCTAGAATCCTTGGTTCTTAGCTCCTTCTCTCCCCTTGTCAGTGAAGAGATTGCTAGGCTACTTGCTATCAGTTTTTAACCTAGAGGTGGGTTTGATATTGATGTCATTGATATATGGTATTATAGTTTAAAGGATAAGTCTGCAGCCATTCAAGGTACCTTTAAGTCTGAATAAATAGAGGTTTAAAAGTCAAAGAATAGTGAATCAGCCGAGACTTCCAAGTTAGCCAGGGGTTGTGTGCTAATAAGATGTCCTCTTGGGTTTGTAACATAATTCAAAGTGGTAAAGTGCTCACTCCTCCTAACCTCAGGAAGAAGTTTAATGCTCCGAAGAAGTGGATTGAGTCTAGATTTACTATGGATGAGGCTGGTATGAGCAATGTATCACACCCTAATTTTGGATCGGCTTGACTCAGATCAGATCCGGGATGATTCGGGACCAGTTCAGGTTAGTCTTGGGCTAATCCGGGTTGATTCTGATCACTTTAGGCCGTTCTGGGCCAATTCTGGCCCATTCCGGGGCGTCACACGCCGCGTATGTGTCTGGACCACCGCATATGTATAAACATACATGTTCACGTATGTCTCTAGGGTTTAGCATATATGGGCATACGCGATCGCGTATGTTTTAGGGTTTAGCATATGTTGACATACGCGATCGCGTATGTCTCCGGGGCAGCAAAAAATAAAAGCTCTCTAACTCCATTCTGACAGGGGTTGGCAATTTTTAGGTCTAAAATTCTAGGGTTTTGGTAGCCGTCAAGACAAAAACGTGATTAACTTCTTCTAAAATCTAATTTGGATCAATCTAAGCAATAGGATTAAAAATAAACTCACAAAATCACTTAGATTAGTTGATTTTATTCCCTAGCACTTGGAATCGGACTGTTTTCTTTTCCTTTTACTCGGGGCTAAGGAGAATCGACAAGAGGTTAGCAAGTCCATTGTTTTCTCATTGCTTTTTATGTGATTTTCATGATTATCCGTGTTTAAATTTGATAAAAATTGAATTGTTTTGATGTTTGACGCATGATTTTGGTGCATTTTGGATGCTTTGTTTTCATCTCAATTCACGTGCACACTATCATGTGCGATCGCATATGATAATCTCAATATCATATGCGATCGCATATGATCTTCCCATTCACATATGTTCAATTTGATTTATTTTGTTTGCCGAGTCATCTATGTCATGTTTTAAATCCTTCACACATATTTTTCTTGTTATTTGCCTCATTCGCATATGATCATGTTCATTTGCATATGTCTGATTTTGGTTTATTTTGATTGCCGAATGATATGTGTTATATTCTAAGCATGCGTATATGATTTATTTTATCTTTGGCCTCATTCACATATCATCATGTGCGATCGCGTATGATCTTTACAATATCATACGCGATCGCGTATGATCTTGAATTTCCAAATTTGTTCCTTGATTTCCTCATTTTCCTTATGTTAATTTAGGCATGTTTGCATGATTTGTGCGTGATTTTATGATTAATGTAATTTATTATTTGCATTTGTTCCTTTTTACATGCTTGTTGCCCTTTGCAGATAATTAGGTTAACTTAGGAGGAAGTAGATGGATCGGGCTCGGGGCTCAATCCTAAAAGGCAAAACCATTGGACTTGGAAGAAGGAATTGGGCCTCGGGCCCATATTAGGGTTTTATTATTTTAATTATTATTTTGGTTGGGTTGTACTAAATACCCAAATTGTTTCATTTTTTGTTTGCTTTTCTTTATTTTGGGTGGGTTGTATTTGCCCACATTTTACTTTCCGCATTTAATTTTCTGCATTTTATGCTTTCTTTACCCTTTCCATAATATATGATATGCCTCTTTGTATGCCCTATGCCATGAAAGTGTATGCTAAATAAACTTAAACCTAAATGCGTGCTTAGGAACTTTCATTAAAATTAAACAAAATGAACATAATATGATAGAATACGAATAAATTTGAAATCCCGAACCCATTCTCTGAAGAAATTCAGGCCGCATTCCAACACAGGAAGGCCCGGGTTTTATTTCCTGGTTGTCTAGTCGTTCAATTGAATCGACAAAAACAACTAGGTGGTGACTCCATTAATAAACTCAACACGTTGTTTTCAAAATTAAAATGAGATATGCCATTAAGAGCAAGCACCACGGCATTTCACGCCGAACAGCGTGCAGGGCTCCCGCGTCCGGGATGCACTACTCTTACACAATGCTCTTACTCCATAACCTACTGTTAAGGGTAAAGAGGTTGCTTATCCTAAGAATGTAGTCGTCAAGCAATTGAAGAAGATGCAGGCTAACATCAATATCTAGGACTTAGTGCTATCTGTTCAACAGTATCGACAGGCCATCGTCAAGGCACTCTTTAGCATGAGGATTTCTCCAACAGCCTCTGCCATCAGCATGAAGAGTTTACTAATGAATCAATAATTAAAGTATAGCATGATCACTTTCTTAAATACAGATTTAATGGTCAAGGGTATTCATCACAACAAGATACTCTTTGTTTAGGTGCACATCATGAACTTGTCCACTCCTTACATCATGGTGGATAATGGTTATGGCATCAATGTCTATCCTCTAAAGGTGTTACTCAAACTCAGGATTCAACTTTTAGACTTGAAGCCATCTAAGACTATCATCAAGGTGTATGATGAGTCAAAATGAGAGGTTACTAGCACCTTTACCACCATTGTGACTATTAGGCTGATCAAGTCAGTGGTTGAGTTCATAATTCTTGACACCCCATTGTCATTTACTTTATTATTGGGCCAGTCATGGTTTTATATACTAGGAGAAGTGTCATCCATCTTGCACCAGAAGATTAAGTTTCCACATGATGAAGGTATGGTTACTATTGCAACTAATGATGAAGTTGCCTTAGCTTGCATCAAAGAGGATGTCCCTCTCATGACTAGTTTCTAAATCACTGCCATTAGAGAACCTAAGTTATACTCATACCAATTGAGTCCCGCTGTGGAGAAGATGCTATATAACATAACTGGTACCAGTAGGGTTCCATAGAGTTCAATATCCCTACAGCCATATGAGAGGAGAGATAATGCATTAGATTCAATCCTTATAACTCAGATAAGCTAGAAGAGAATAAGATGTTTACCTTTATATAGGAAGAGACATAATATGATCAAGCTCCTGGGTTGCCTAACTTAGATAACTTCTTTGATCATCAGTTCACCTTCTTTCTTGATGTTTATGATCTGTCAGCCTTGACAGCATCCAAGAAAGTTGCTACCATTTCTTCCACCATTAGCCTTGATGACAACTTCCAAATCTTCAATGATATTGCTAATCTCACCACTAATCACCTCTAGCCGAAACCGACCACAATTGCTGCATTAGAGTCCAAACTGTAGAGTTTAGATATAGGAAATTTGCTTCTTCAGAAAGCCTATAAGGACATCGCCACTATGGTAGATATCACTTTTTATGACCTTATGTATGAGGATTATGATGTCCTTAGTTTTTTACTTTTTGATGATGATGTAATCCTTTCAAAATTTAATGTAATGAAAAATAGTTTTGCTTATGTTTGCGATGTGTATTCTGATGGCATCGTACATTAACATTTTTGATATTAGCACATCATGCATAAAAACTATTAACATTGGCACAAATGATAGACCCTATCCTTTCATGATTGCATCTGACTTAACCCCTAATGAGAGAAAAAAAAGATCATCAAAGTATTGAAATAGCATATAAAAAGCCTTTGTTCAAGGCCATGAAGACATACTAAATGTCGATAAAACTGTAGTGGAACATAAAATTTTGATTAGACATGAGTTCAAGCTAGTCAACCAAAAGTTGCATTCTCTTTAACTAGAGTGGACTCAAAAGGTTAAGGAGGATATCCAAAAGTAGTTAGATACTAAGTTCCTTGAAGTGGTTGACTATTCTAAATGGTTGGGTAATGTGGTTCCAGTTCCTAAGAAGGATGGCAGGGTTAAGGTTTTTGTAGACTACAAGGATCTAAACAAGGCATGTTTGAAGGATGACTTTTCTTTGCCTTATATTGATATGCTAGTTGATAGTGTAGCTGATAGTGTTATGTATTCTTTTGTTGATGGATTTTCTGGTTACAATCAAATTCTTATGGTTATTATTGATAAGGTGAAGATAACTTTCATCATGACATGAGGGACCTATTACTATAAGGTCATGCCCCTTTTAGCTTGAAGAATGCATGTGTTACCTATCAGAGAGTTGCAATAATCTTGTTGCATAATTTAATCCACAAAGAGATTGAAGTCTACATGGATGATATGATGGTGAAGTCTCCCATTAAGGAAGAGCATCCAACTGCTCTTGATAAATTTCTCACACAGGTTGAGAAGTACGGGCTCATGTTGAACCTAACGAAGTGCAATTTTAGAGTTACATCTAATAAACTATTAGGTCATGTTATCAGCTAGAGGGGTATTGAGGTAGATCCCAACAAGATGAAGTCAATATATGAGATGCCTATTATGAGTGCCAGTTTTTGCCGGGGCCTAGAGCGAGGCTTGGGAAAGTCACGGATCGGGGACCGCACTTGGAGCGAAAGTGCAGTCTTCCTAAGGGGTTCCCTTAAGGAATGATACGGACTCAAAAGAGTCACAAGGGAGTCACCATCGGATGGTTCCGGATTGGTCCAACCGACCCATAGCATGAGTGCTAGTTAAACCCTTCAGAGATTGGGTTTGGGTGGTGGAGATCTATTCTATGAGTTTCCAAAATCGATTTTACCATTTTAATTGGGATTAATTATCCTAAGCAGGCAAGCATGCGAGCGTAATTGTAAACACACAGTGCGTCATGTGAATTGGCGTTGCAAAGTTGCATGTAGAATGACATATAAGGCTATATGGCATTTAGATGGCATGGCCTATGCATGTCATGTGATATAGCGATAAAAGTAATATGGCATATGCATGTCATGTGAGCGTGTATGACATATCATATGCATGATAAAATAATCCTAATATATGAGCACATATTATGACAAGTAGCGTATGGCGTTATGCGTTAACGTTTTGAGATTCGTTTTAGCGTTGGGCGTATAGCATATGCGATGCGTATGCATAAATGACGTATCATATGCATGATATGTAATGATGGATGTCATGGCATATGCATGTCATGGCATAATGAGTAGCATACCATATGCATGGTGCATGTGCGGCATATCATATGCATGATATGTTATGATGGTATAATCATGACATATGTATGACATGTTAAGTGTATGACGTACCAAATTCATGACATGTGAAGTGATGTGTGACATGGCATATGCATGACATGTGTAGTAGAATGTGCTTGTATATTGTGGCATGACATGTAAAATGTTAAATTATAACATGGCATTGTATGGCATACCATATGCATGGCATGTGAAATGGACGAATTACTATATGTATAACATGTAAAGTGAATGACATACCGTATGCATGGCATGTGAGATGATGAATGTCATGGCATATGTTGGCATGGCATAGTGGTGCATATGTGAATGTGTATTCAACATAGTATATGCATGACATACAGTATGATACATGTAATGGCATACGACGTGACATGGCATTATGGCATAATGACATATACATATATGCATGGCAAGGCATATGTGCATGATGAGGTGTATTGGTTGATTGAGCGTATTGGATTGTGTATTGGCATATTTGTGTATTTGCATATTTATACATATATGCATACAAAAGACAGTATATGCATGGCATGCATAGTAGTGTATGCATGTGTCATGTGACATGGCATGTGACATGGCATGTGACATGAATGACATAAATATTTAGACAAATATAAATCATCCATGAATAAAAATAATAAAGGCCAGGAAAGGGATCGAGGAAATTAAGGGATACAGAAAGAAAATAGGGGGATTATTACAGACCAAATAATAA
The DNA here is from genome assembly GCA_948192965.1 of Dalechampia spathulata. NCBI lineage: Eukaryota > Viridiplantae > Streptophyta > Magnoliopsida > Malpighiales > Euphorbiaceae > Dalechampia > Dalechampia spathulata. The sequence goes on from CANYBF010440800.1 coordinate 13,586, forward strand.
ATCCTATCATATTACAAATATTCCCCGCATTAATTCCCGGGTATTAAGTAATACCCTTTTCCCCTCGAGTTGCACGATCCAAAATGTACGAATGGATTAATATGCAAAATAAACAAATAAATTCATTAGTAGCAAATGAATTTTGGATTTAATTGACTAGTCCAATACAATTTAAAAGTATGAACCAAGAGTCAAAATCCAACAATTATTAGGCAATAATTGTATGAATTAATACGAGCCGGATCGTGAAAATTCATTTTAATAAAAATAATTTTAAGCAAAATTATTTTATTTGATCACGGAAAAATTATTTGGGAGTGCTAACATCACTTGGAATAATTTGGAGATAGCCCCTCAACCAATTAAAATCCAAT
>CANYBF010440900.1:0-14601 GCA_948192965.1 Dalechampia spathulata
TTTAGAACGTCAACTTACAAACAAATTCTATTTCATACTTCATTTTAATCCACTAATTTACATTTCAATTAACCTATTTATTCCATTAATAATTTAACTCAATATTCTTTAATAAATATTAAATATACTCAATAATTCAAACAATTAAATCCTCATAAATCATATGACCCCATATCTCAATAATTCTCCAACTAGCACATTTTTTTTGTCTTAATCATTTAAGCTTTTATCTTTATTATAATCACTTACTCCATTATTAATTCATTTAACATATAAAATTAATTCTATATTCCTCAATTATTAAACATGACATATACCATATTTTTAAATTTATCAACTTAAAATCTAAAATAAATATCATTTCTTAACATCTACTAATTACTTCTTTAAACCTTTTATTTACACATAAATCACTTAATTAATTAACCAATTAAGTATTGCCTTAATTCCTTCCACTTAGTCATTTGAACTTACTTTTTATGTCCATAATAATGAATATACCGTATGCTCTTTCTGTTTTGTTTTTTTTTATCATCAATGTTTACATCATTTCACTTCAAAATCAAAAGCAGCCTCTAAAATCAAATCTTAAACCATATGATACTTAAATTACTTAACCTTTTTCTTAAGTAAAAACTTATAAATTTTACTAAAACCTTTTAGGTTATCTTTAGTCTTACCATTTTGATCATTTCTTACCTTAATAATTTGGCTAAAATAAAGAAGACCACCAAAAACACACACACATACACCCAATCCAATATATTTCATCATTTTACAACCTAAACTTATTAAAACTTTAAACCAACAATTAAAACTACTCAATATACCTAAGGATCTTTTGGCCATAACACAAAATGCTAACTTGATCTCTTATCAAACACACATGCAAACATCATCAAATAAAGGTTCAAACTTTACAAAAACAAAGAAAAATGAGGGTATTTCGGCCTTGAACTTTAAGAAGGAAAGAAGATGGGTTTTGGTTATCAAAAGAACAAGAAGAATATGAAGGATTTTCGGCTAAACCATATGAAATATACATAAATCTTGTTATACACTTGTAGATTTAAGAGAAAAAGAAGAAGATGTTGCTAATTTTTGGTCTCCACGTACCATATGCTTCTGCCTCCTTGTAAAACAAAAAGAAAATGAAGTTGCTTCACCAAATCTTAAGCTTGATGCATTAATCTTATGTTTTGCTTGAAGTTTATAAAGAAAAGATGAAGATAATAAGGTGTGTTTCGATTTTCATGGAAGAAAATGGAGAAAATACATGAGGAAGATGAATGAAAGAAAGTTTGAAAGAGAAGAATGGAAGGAGGCTCGGTCAAAGAGGAGAAAAGGAAAGGAAATTAAGTGTGTTGGAACTAAAAATCGTATAGATTAGGTTTTTATCTTTAGAGCAGCCCCATACACCATACAAAACCCCTAAATACCTACCAATTTGACTAAAATATATATAGTATATGTTTTTCTTCCTTCCTTTAAACCTTAAGATACATATAATTATACCCTTATTCACCTTTAATACATATTTATTATTTCCAAATACCATTAAATATTTCATTTAAATATAAAATATACTCTCATATATATATTTTAATATAAATTCCCTTCCATCTTTTTTCAATAATTATTAAAAATTATAATATTTTATGCTCTATCTCTCTTCCCACCATCATTAATACCCATACTACTTTTACATTTCCCCATACCACTTTCACATTCTTCCAAAATAAATTAAATATATCATTTCAAAATTCAACTCACATAATACAGATATATTTACAATCATATTATTTATTTCTTTTCTTATTTATCTATTTTCTTTCATATTATATATATATATATATCATATATAATATTATATTCATTAAATCATATTAATCCATTTTATTAATACCAATACATATTTAATCACTACATTATTCTTACATTTATACCTCTTTTATACATTTCATTTATATTAATCGTATGTATATATATATATATATATATATATATATATATAAATATGCATTTCATTTATATTAATTAATTACATGAATTCCTTATTCAAATATAATTATGACATCATAAATATTCTTAATATATTTAATTTCATCTAAAATTCTATTTTCTAACATTTTTCATACGTACATATATTTTATTATGCGATTCATATTCGTTCAATAAATTGTTTATTTCTTTATCTAATTATTTATACCCTTAAAATTTATTTTTCATTCCTCAAATACTTATTTGTATCATTTCATATTCGAGTTCTTATACATTAATTTAATTATTCTAATCATAAATGCACATGTACATTTTAATTTTAAATATACATACACTCAATTTATTGTCTTTATTAATCATACGTACATAGGTCAATTATTATTGACACCGTATACATTGAGTTGTCAACATTTAATGGATTAGCTAATTGCTTCATTTCGTTATCATGACATTTATTAATTAGCACATCTCTTATATTTTCCTATATTATATACATATCACATAATTTCATGTCATAATCATAATTAAAATTGTATAAAAATAATGCACATTAAAATTACTAATTTCATGTTATTCATGCATTAAATTTATTTTATTTTTCAATCGTTCATGATCAAGTTATCATAAATAATATATGAACATTTAATATGACCATAAAAATGAGGATGTGACATTCAGACCATGATAGAAGAAGACTAAGGTATATAGGCGCAAAATTCACTAAGAGAATGATTGAAAGAAAGCTTTGATTTTATTTATGCTCCTTTAACTTGATGAGCTAAAGAGTATTTATAGATGTTACAATGTGGTTGGTGCCTCTAATGATATTTGCTAGCTTATGAAAATAGATAATAATAATGCAATAATAATGAAAGACAATTGGTATCTTTGATCTTATTATCACACAACCTTATCATTTTACAATTTGAAAAGATATAATATTACAATAGATAAGATAAAAGAAAGGCTTTAGCACTTATGTATATCATTATCTTATCATATTGTCACATTCTTGCTCTATTAGATTCCTTTGTGTCACAAGGTGTTGTTCTTTGAAATCAACTACCTTATAAATCTTGAAAGTTTCATATTTTAAAATTCAAACTTGTGTATTTGTTAACCCGTCATATCTTATCCTTCTATAACGCATGACATACTTTCATAATATGCTTAATAAATCCTAAAATCTACATCAAAAATTACTGAATACATTACAAGGGATATCAAAAATTTTCTCTAAACACTTTTTATTATTTTAAGAAATAATTATTAAGACTTGAGAAAGAACTTAAGTTTAGTAAGTTAAAAACTTTGATGATATTTTTTATTATGAAAACAAGGATAAATTAAAAAAAATTGTTATCATTTTAATTACAACTTTTGAAAAATAGTATTTAAATAAAGAATAAAACTTTTACACAATTGAACCAAATATAGGTAATACAACCATAAAAGCTTAACCATCAACCTTATTAAATGAAAATGCCATATGATTTCCTAATATTAAATACACATAATATCATAATTCATTAAATTAGCAAATAGAGAGCAATAATCCTATAAGTACTCAAAATTAATTATCTTAACAATATGATTTAAATATTCATAACTTCTCTAGTTTAATGAGATAATAGTTGAATAGTTATAGTTCTTACTTTTATTCATCAGATGCAATCACTAGTCTTTTCTTTCTACTAACTTTAACCTACATTTAACAAAAAATTAGCATTTAGGATTTTTACTCAGTAGTGTAGAAGTACAAATAAATAATCTAAATTAAAACACATGCAGAATTTAGAATAAATGTAATTAATAATAACATAAAATGCATCAAATAATCATATATTTAGCATGAAAATTCAGCATTATAGATTAAAATCATTTAAAATAAAAAGAATCATAACATCAATTTTTCTAAAATTTCATATTCAGAACATGGTTTTTAGACATTTTGCTTTTCAAAGCATTCTCTTCAATTTCTTTCTTTTTCTTTGAGACCATTATTCATTAATTCCTTTATAATTGATAAGAGATAGGCTTAAACTTATCTATATGGAAGATATCCTATAGTATCAAATACTAGAGACAAACTTAATTCCACTATATGATATCAAATTATGGAAGAAAAAATTTAATCCTACATAAAATCAAATAGTAAGAGATGGGCTTAATCCCATTATATAATATAAATATATGAGAGATAGTCTCAATCCCATAGAATCAAAATGTGTTGGAGATAATGTCAATCCTATAAAATATAGTGTGCACACCTCTAATTAGAGAGAAACATATATGATAATTCATTAATTTCTCATTATCATGAAATAATGAAATCATATTGTAAACTCAGGTGCTGAATCTTTAGATTTTCTTTAATTTGGCTTGTTACAGGTCTTTAATGTTGATCCTGATTTACTTATATGCATTTTAACCTCCCACGAGTACTCTTGACATATAGAGCATGTTACATTTTACTTGTGAAAGATGAAGCACATAACATACATTTTCTAATAGTGTTACATGTTGTTCATATTCAGAGCCAAAGAGCATAGGGTGCACATCCCTAGGTGCCTAAAGTGTAGGGCACACAAAGCTCCAAATTCTGATGTATGAGCACATTCTACTACATGCTACACATATAACATTTTTATGCATTATATGTTTAATATATCACCTTAAAATTCTTAAAATCATAAATTACTAAATATATTTTTATAACCCATAACCCTTACCTATAAATATCTATGGGAAAGAGGTCCAAATTTTGCTAATTATGGCTAAACTCTTCTAAAATCATTTCTCACTTAATTAAATACTTAACTAAGTTCTTAATTAGGCTTAATCTTCACTTAAATCCATAAAGACATTTCGGAATCAAGATTAAGGCTTAATCATCATTGGTGAGTGTTGTAATGCCTTTTCCTTCCTCTTTTCTTTTGATTTTCTTAGTGGGTTTGTGATTTTATGTTTTTTTATGCTTGATTGGTTTCAATCATGAATGTAACAGTACCATTCTTAACTCTTCAATAGCTAGAATGATTTATAATAATCATATATTTGCTTAGATTTATGATTCTCTTTATGTTTTTGCTTAAAAACTCATTTTCTTCTTATTATGAAAGCTACATGTGGCACTACATCGCTATATATGATATGCATATAGCCTCTTTTTTCATAACATGTTATGCATATCATGCTATATGTTGCACATATAGCTACTAGATTTTCATATATGCATGATTTTTCACTTGTTTTGTTTTATGTTAATCAAAGTTTTTAGTAATATTTATGATTACACAATAATTCAAATAATCTAAATTTATCAAACATTACTTTAATTTGATTAATTTTGACTTTAAAGTTGATTTTTAAGTTAAAAGCCATTTTTAATTTGATGTTGATTGCAATTGATGTGATTGGAGTTGAATTATATGCTTGATCAATCTTCAATTGATGCTTAATGATATTATAGTCTTCTAATTTCATTCGTCATGATCAATTCTTATTGATTTTATCATTAAATCGATTAATTTTACTTGATTTCTTAATTAAATGTTATTTTAATTATCATTTATTATCTCTTAACATGTTTAGGATTAATTAGATGTTGATTCATTTCTAAGTTATGTTACATGATCTTAGAATCTTCTAATTTATGTCTTTGATTGATTTTTGTCTAAAAATGTATTTTCAAAATTAATTTGCTAAATTAATTTTACATATTAAATGCCATTTAATTTGATTTCCATGCTATTTGGATGATTGGCATTGACTTGGGAAGTAAATTGAGTCCAATTGACATTCATGAGTGATATTAGAAGTTCCTTCATATTTTCATGATATTTTCATAACCCGACTCTTATTTATTGCTACTTTTTCATGAGTGTTGCCATCACATTTAGTGAACTTTAACCCATGATTCATGCTTGCTTATAGCTTTGAATTGGTTAGTCATTCCTATATTTCTCTTTATTGCTTAATATTGTTTGTTTGTTTGCATTTTTCATTCGTGCTTTTTAGATTATGCTATTTGAGGTCATTATCTTGAATGGAGGAGATGCTGCTTAACATCTCAGATATTTGTATCTTCAAAGATCCTTCATAAAAGAATAGGCCTTTATTCCCCCGTTAACATGTATGATTAACTTTATTCATCATGTATCCTCTATCTCTCTCAATCCCTTTCTACATGCTATTATTTTTATTTCAATTGTTATGATTTATCATGATTGTCATGTTATATCTACTATGATTGTTGTCAGGCTACACTCATTGTGTGATTTAGTCATGTTTATGAATGCTTACATGCCTGCTTAGGATAATTAACTCGACTAAGATGGTAAAATCAAACTTGAAACTCTAAAAGAATATATCTTCACCACTTGAACCAATCTTTAAAGGTTTTAACTTAGCACTCATGTTATGGGTCAATTGAATAAAATTCAGAACCATCTGATGGTGACTCCATTTTATGACCCTTTATTAGGTTTGTATCATTCCTTAAGGGAGCCCCTCAGGAAAACCACAATTTGTAACAAGCCTCACCCTAGGTTAGGGCAAAAACCTCGCCCACACATATTCTCTTTCTTAAATCTCCATTACATAAAATCCCAATATATCATTTCATAAAGGATAACATAAACTCCCATAAGGAAATCATATTTGTTTTCCATAAAACTCAATCACATGAAATCATAATAAAACATCTCAAAAATATTATTAAGAAATTTTTAAATTTATATTGTAAAATTCCTTCATATAAATCATAAATAAACTCATCATAAATGGACCTTAATAATCTAAAAATAAATAAATTTTCTTATAAAATCAAGTTTAAGCAACCATATCTCATTTGTTCACTTTTTCATAAAAGTACATAAGAACAATTTAAATAACCATACACATAAAATAAGATAACAATGTAAATATCAAAAAAAATATTCATTATGCACAAACCTCTTTTTTAATGTTCTTCTCCAACTTTTCCTCTTCCTTTTCCTTTGTGTTTCCTATGTTACTCTCAATTGTAATTATAAAATAATGATAAAACCATCAAAATAAGTCAAAACTTAACACTTTTTAAACTACTATAAAAACTACAAATAAATAATCATTCTCTATTTTCAAATCAATCATTCCTCCACATAAATACACCTTGGTTCTTTATTAATTTCATTCCATTCCCTTTAATAATATTATTCACTTAGGTATTTCACTAAATACTTGACATGAAAACTTCAAATGCCATTTTGATAGAGCCTGCATTATAACATGTTCAAAATTATAACTTTATAATGTATTAATCCATCTACATAAAACACAATTCCTTCCTTTAAAACACATTTCCAATATCTCAAAATCATGCATCAAAGTTTATAAGAATTCACATTCATATTTAACAGTTTCTTCATAAAAACTCCAATTTCATCATGAAAAATCACATTTTCATCATAATACACATATAGATAATTAAACAAACACATTCCTATCATTAAACTAAATTGAAATCATTCATTCCTACAAGAACACATTAAAGTCAAATTGCTTATTCTCAATTCATTTTTATTTTCTTTTATCTTAAGTATTATAACACCTTAATTAGCATTTTCTCAATTTAATTAATCTATAATCAAAGTGATTTCAACCTTACATAAACATTACTAATTCGTTCTTCACTACATAAATTTATACTTAATTTTTCTTGCATATTTTTCATAAATTCATTTATTTTAACTCTTTTCCTTCCATTTACTATCATTGAATCAAATCAAAACTAATTCAATGTTAAAGAATATTCTTGGCCAAATTCATCTACCCTTCCCTTAAAAAATTATATAAAATTAGCCTTGAAAGATTGCTTCTTTTTCTCCTCTTTCTCCTTCTTTAATTTCTTCATTTCTTTCCTTTTTATCTTTTTATTATTTTTTCCTACTTTCTAGAAGATTCAAGGCTTTTAAGTGTAAAAACATTTGATAAAAGTTCATTGTGGTCTTAGATATTATGGACAAGTTCATTTTAATCCTTAAACTTTTAATTTTAACATTTATACCTTAATTTAATTTTCTAAAATTATAAATTAACTTTAAATTAATTCATTTAGCATAATTAAGTCCTCAATTATTACTAATCATGATTTGATAGATGAATTAATCAAAAATAACTTACACAATTGAAAACGAAGCACTTTCTAAAATGTCATTGATCACTCCTCTTTAAGCACATTTTACTTTAATTAAATTATATCATCTAATTAACTTAGATTTCTTTTTGGATATTATTCAATTGAACCCTATTTCTTGCCTAAAATTCTACATATTCCATTTACATGATTTAGTAAATTATCTTTAGTTAACTAATTTTACTCACTTTTATCTTACCTCTAATTAGTGAGTGTAAGATAACTAGCCTTAAGAATAATTTCCTTGCTTGTCTAGAAATACATCCATGATCTTTAGTGACAATTGGATCTTTGGACTAGATGGTTATGAACATTCTACCATCTTCAAGAATGTAATGGTTTTGATCATCCATCACCTTTTCCATAATAGCTTTAAAGAACTTAATATGCTTATTGGTAAGTTTGGTTTTTTCATACATTTTCCATCTTAATATTAGATTTTGACTATTAATTTTTTATGGTTCCACAAGTTATTTATTGATAATAGGATGAAGATCTAATATATAATAAGATATGTAACCTTCCTATCCTCTCCATATTCTATGATTATGCTAATAATCTTAAATGTAACAAACCTTAAAGCTTTCTTTTGATGTAATTTAATGTAATTTGCATAATCTCAAGGAATGATGATCATGAGAATTAAATCAACTTCTAGGATTACAGTTGCAGACTAAACCATCTATAGGTTTAATTATGGATATAAGAATGCAACATAGAACACTCTTGTAAAGAAAAATATATCAAATCAATTATCTTCCTTTTGATTATGTATTTAATATATATATGTAGATATTGATTTATTTTTTTAAGAAGTTTTTTCCTTTTAAAAACTTTATTGATGAGATCTTATCCATTTGTCGAGAAGAAACTAAGCTACTTAATATAGATAACAACTTTATCTATAATGTATTCTAATTATGAGTTCTTTAAAGAAATACTAGGCTTCTTCAACCTTAAGATTCTCTATCCTTTTAGAGAATCCTCTAAGGTTTACATTTCTAAATTCTTATCAAAATTTATTGGATTGAGTGGTTTCTTATCAAGGTCTATCTCAAAATCATTTTTACAACCTAAATGAACTATGTCTTATATTAGTGTATTTACATACAAAGATTTAGCATAATTTACCTAATAGTTGAATTTACTTAAGGGTTTCATAAAGTAACCTTATTTTGCTTTCGTCTTTAAGAAGATCATTATTAGAGAAATTGTCTAATACATAAAACACTTAGAATTAAGCTAGAGAATGCATAAATTAATCCATGATCAAATCAAAATACAAGTTGTTGACGTCAAAACATACTTTTATGGTCATGTAAACTAAAAATTATTAAAAAAGATCATATTTGTTAACATTAAAACATATTTTAGGATTCATGTAAACTAATAATTATTAAAAGTGAATATATTTAATCATTTAAAATGCTTTTCTACTTTATCAAATTATTCCCTTTATTTCATTTTCTTAGAAATATTGGCCTTTCATATTATACTTATCAATTTCATTCTATTCTAGTCAAAAAATTGAGATATATTGTTTCATTGAAAATAAAATTTATTCTTTATTATTTTTTCACTCATAATATTGACCACCTTGACTCATTTCAACCAATATTGATTGAAATAATTAAAAATCTTAATTTGATTCTGTTCAAAATGATTTTCTTAAAAATATATGTTTAAAAATAATGTAAATTTACAAATTAAATAATTATACTAAATATAAATGAATAAAAATGATTATCTATAAATATATATTTTAATAAATATATAAAAATTAAAATTTTTAAGTTACATTTACTAAAATTTTAGTAAAACAATTATTTCATGAAAATAAAATTTTTAATTTATTATATAAAATTATATGTTTTTGAAATAATTATAAAATTATTTTATATTTTAATTAAAATTTTAGTTATGTTATATAAATATCAATTATATTCTTCATATTATAGTTGTAATTTTTTGCATTGGATTAAAATATATTTTATATAATAATTTTTAATAAAAAATTACATATATTTTAGAAAACATCATCTAGATGCAACGATAGTAAAATATTTTATTCGAATAATAAATCTAGAATATCAACTAAAATAATATAATGATATATATTAATTTTTACTAAATATTATATGTGTATTAATTTTGTATTGATCAATATATATTACTAATTGTTAATATTAAATAATAATTAATGCATATATGATATTTAATGAAAATTGATTTATATTATTATGTTATTGATGAATTCATTATATATGATAGAACTAAATTCATATAATAATTTTTGGTTAGTCTCATGCAATACAATCAACTTTTCTAATAATTTATTTACAAAATTCATTTTTAATTCTTGATTATCATTATTTTTTAGTTAATTATAAAAGCACTCCACAATTTTGACTCAGTTAAGAGTAGCCCACATGATCTTCAAATTATTTATTCTAGTCCTTTAAAATTCTATCCATTAACCAATTTAATCCTTCTTATCATTATTAAAAATCAAAAAGTTTAATCTCTCATAATAGATATTGACTTTAAACTAATTCTTGCATTTTGTTATGTTGAAAAATTTAATCCCTCTAAACATGTACATTAATTTAATACAAAAATAATGAAAGAATATTTTACAAATAGTTATCAACTAAAAATGTACTACAAGTATGAATAAAATAAATAAATAAATAAATAAATATATATATATATATATATATATATAAAGCTAGATGTTAGCATGCTTATGTGGCATGTTTAAGAAGCATTTGTTGCATATGTGGTACATTTTAGCAATTGAATGATTTTAGTTTTTAGCTTTGGTTTTTAGTGCATTGGTTCTCTATATCCCTCTTTTGATTTTTTATCTATTTATTTTCTATAGACCTTTCATGTTCTTTAATAAATATTTTTAATTAATTGCTTATTGAATTGTGACCTTTGATATTCTTCTAATATTTATATTTCATTTCTCCTTTATACCCTATATATGATAGAGTTACATTTTATATTATTTTATATTTTATTCTTTCATTTGTTGAAGACTTTTCATTTGTTATCGTTAATGTTTTTAACTACTTGGATATAATTACAACATTTGATATTCCTCTTAACATTGATGTTTGTCATATATATATAAGTGGATAATGAAAATTATATATATATATATATATATATATATATATATATATATATATATATATAACTTAGTATTGACATGCTTATGTAGCATGTTAGAAGCATTTATTGCTTATGTGATGCATTTTAACAATTCTATAATTTTAGCCTTAGGCTTTGGTCTTTGGTGCATTAATCTGCTACATCTATCTTTTAATTTTTCATTCATTCATTTTCTATAGATGTTTAATTTTTTAATAAAATATTATCAATTAATTGCTTACTTAATTGTGACCTTTGATGTTTCTCTAATATTTATATTTCATTCCCCCTTTATACCCTATATATGATAGAGTTATATCTATGTCTTTTTGTGTTCCCCTTTCCATTTAGTGAAGACTTTCATCTTCTATAGTTAATATTTTTAAATACTTAAATATTAAATTATGACCTTTCATATTCCTTTTATATTGGTATTTGTAGTATATATATGTGTATAATGAAAATTATTTATTCATTATTTGGTTGACTTTTAGCTTTAGTCATTAGTGCATTAATCCTCTATATCCCTCTTATGATAAAGTTATATTTTGTGTCTTTTATATTCTCTCTTTTCATTTAGTGAAGACCTTTCATAATTTTTCATTCATTCATTTTCTATAGACCTTTACTTTTCTTTAATGTAATCAATTAATTGCTTATTGAATTATGACCTTTAATGTTTATCTAATATTATGGTTTCATTCCCCTTTTATACCTTATATATGATAGAATTATATTTTATGCTCTTTTATATTCCCCTTCTACATTTAATGAAGACCTTCCATCTTCTATAGTTAATAATTTTAAATACTTGGATAATAAATTATGATCTTTCATATTGCTTTTATCTCGATGTTTGTAGTGTATATATAAGTGCATAATGGAAATTGTTTATTTATCACTTAGTTAGCTTTTAGCCTTAGTCGTTAGTGCATTAGTCCTCTACATCCCTCTTATGATAGATGTCAGACCCATGATTTTAATGCTTGTGTTTTAGTTAAATCAATTTAAGTTAATATGTTGATTTTATAGTTTGGTACGGGCGTACTAAATTGCTATTTTGAGTGGTACGGGCTTACGGTTGACTGTACCAAGTCTGTTTGCATTTTTGTATATGTTACGAGCATACTAGTTCTAGTATGGTCGTACCACATTTGTGTGTTAATTGTAAAACTTTCCAAAACAATGGTATGAGTGTACCTACCTTATGGTACGACGGTACCACATTTGTGAAATTTATGGAAATGTTATCGAAGCAACGGTATAGGCATACCAATGGAGTGGTACAGGCATACCAACCATTCGGCCTAAATTTGAATTGTGTTTTTACAAGCATTATGGGCGTATGGAATTGGTACAGCTGTACGCGTATCTGCAGAAAGTTTTTAAAAGCTTTATAATGGATCTATTTGGCAAGAATTATTGGGATATTGCATTTCTAACATCTATATTATCTGATTGAGCTATTCTATTATTGTGAGAACCTTTCTCAAGTAAGTAATCTTGTTGCAAACTCAATCTTGCTTACATTGTGATTCAAACTCTCTTGTTCTTTATCTTCACAACCTAAGCTTTAATATTGTAATCTTGGGTTGATGTGTGATTAATGATGGGGCATTATCATTTTAATCGAGAGTGAATTATTATGAGTATTGATCATTATTGTAAAGGTTTGAGTGTGAGCTTGAAAACACTAGGGATTGGATTTGTGTTGAGGAATCCATTTGTTGTATTGATTGATTAGTTTTAATGGAACCTTAAGTTAAGACTTAGGAGAAATGGATGTAGGTACAGAGTTATGTCAAACCACTATAAACTATTGTGTTGCCATACTTACATAAAACTTTCATTTGGTATCAGTATCACAACCACACTCATAGCATCTTTTGTGTGCTTGCATTTTATGCATGCATTATGATGAAAGTATGAAATACATGATAATGCTATGATTATGAATACCTTGAATTGATTTATGTGCCATTAAATATCTTAGAGATGATGGAAAGTTCATAAGATATAGAAACCATAGAAAAAGGAATATAAATAAAATGAAAAGAAACATCAAGTGATGAGAAAGTGTTTAAAATGCCTTAAGATGTGCATTAGAAGTGTTTATGCGCATGGTTTTTAATAATGCTCAATTATAGAATTAAAACGTGGAATGCAACGTCTTGGCATGCTAGACATGTTATTGTATGAGAATATACATGATAAAATGCATAAGAGGAAGTGGTGGTGAAGTTAGAATTAAGAAAATATTAAGTATGAATTTAAGACATAAATGTCATTTTATAAAAAAAAGAGGGGCAATTATGGAAATTAAAAATATGTATGTATGTATATACTCATATGCATATATGACATGTATGATATGTATGACCATAGTATGGAATTATGTAGAAAGTAATTAATTAAAGGAGTAAGAATTCAATTTATTTAAAGAAATTAATTATATGTTGATAAGTGTCAACATATGATTGGTTCCTTCTTTGCAATTATTAAAATAATAAAATAAATCAATAAATATAAAATAAAGAGAAGGGAATGTAGGATTCACCATTCTAAACTCCAGAAACACTCAAACTACTTCTCCTTCTCCTCCTTGATGTATGTCAATTTGCATGAATGTTTAGTCATTTTTAATTAGTGTTTAATGTTCATTTTGTTATGTTTCTGCTTTGATTTAGTAGAATTTGATGAGTTTTTTGAAAGTGCGTAGCGTTAGAGAAGTAACAAAGAAGAAATGAAGCATTTTTGAACTTCAAGGAGTAAGTCACGATCATGATAGAAGTGATGCAAGGAAGACATTTTCAAGCAAAGCCATGATCGTGACATTCAAAGTCATGATCGTGATAGAAGCTAAGCCAAGAGGAAGCGGAGCCAAGCCAAGTCACGATCGTGACATTCAAAATCACGATTGTGACAGAAGGAAGGAAGCCCGAGCACCATCTGTGAGCTTTGTCCGTTTCCGCTTTTACTGGTTTTAACTTTTGAGAAAGCAGAGTGTGGATGTGGAGTCGCCACCTAGTTTGTTTCTATTAATCCAATTGAATTAACTTGAAAACCAGGAAATAAAACTTAGGTTTTCCAGAGTTGAAAACGACCTTAGTTTCTTCAGAGTATCGGGATTTTCAAATCTATTTGTATTCCATCTTAATATGCTCATTTATTTAAGTTTAATGAAAGCTCCTAGCACACACTTAAGGTTCAAGTTTATTTAGAGTATTTTTCATGGCATAGGGCATACAAGAAACAATCACATG